>PVIH01006560.1:0-109655 GCA_004025045.1 Sigmodon hispidus
TGGTGGTGGTGGTGATGATGGTGATGATGGTGGTGATGGTGGTGATGATGGTAGTGATGATGGTTTTTTGAGACAGGATTTTTCTATGTGTTTTTGATTGTCCTGGAATTCACTCTGTAAACCAGGTTGGCCTTGAACTCACAGATATCTGCCTGCTTCTGCTGGGATTAAAGACATGCCCCACTACTGCCTGATTTAAAGAAAAAGATAATGGTTGAGTTCTAAAGAAAGGAGGAGGCCACAATTTGTTGTTGTTGTTGTGAGACAGGGTTTCATTAAGTGAGTTCCTGGCTGTCCTGGAACTGACTCTGTAGACCAGGATGGCCTTGAACTCACAAAGATCTGCCTGCTTCTGCCTCCTGAATGCCTCCACTGCCCAGCTGGAAGCCACATTCTTTAAATTTTTTCTTTTGAGACAAGATCTCTTTATATAGCCCTGAAACTCACTGTGTAGACCAGGCTTGTCTCACAGAGATCTGCCTGCCTGTGCCTGCTAAGATTAAAAGCTGGTGACACTATGCTCGGCTTTATGTATTTATTTATTAGTGTGTATGTGTGTTTATGCATATTGGGGGAAGGCATGTAGATATGGAGGTCACAAGACAGCGCTGTGGAGTCAGTTTTCTGCTTCTGCCTTCATGTGAGTTCTGGGTACTGACCTTAGGTCACAAGGCTTACTTGGCAAAGGCTTTGCCTTCCAAGCTATCTCACCAGGCCTACTTCATATTCTCGAATATGTTCATAATGCTACAATATTTACTGTTATATTTTCCAAAGACGCGCCTGATTAAAATATTCTCTTTAACTAGACTTCAGTGATTTGTTCCAGGGAGATCATGTGACCTAATGAGAGAAACCTGTCCCCCAGAATTTCTCTGTTACCACACAGCAAAATTTGTATTCTGCTGGATGAAGCTGCTTCTTGGGTGGAATATAAGCCTGGATCTGCTTGATCTATCCTTGGAGAAGCATCTGATGGAAAGCGCACTGAGAATGAGTCAGGTTCTTGCTAACTGTGTTCTATTACTTTTCTGTTGCTACGATAAACACTATAAAAAGCAACTTGGGGTGAAAGGTTTTATTTCATTTTATAGCTTATAGGAGGGAAGCCAGGTAGAAGCTCAAGCAGGAACTGGAAACCATAGAGGACTGGTGCTTACTGGCTTGCTCCAAAACTTACGTTCAGCTGTCTTTCTTACATAGCCTATGCTCATCTGCCTAAGGATGGTACTGCCCACAGTGGGCTGGGCCCTCCTACATCAATCACCAATCAAAGAAATAGCCACAGATATGTACACAGACCAATATGATAGGGAAATTGTTCAACTGAGGCTCCCTCTTCCCAGGTATGTTAAGTTAACAACAAAAATTAGCGTGGTTTGAGCACCTCTGCTCTCTGTTCCTGAAGCAAGACTACCCTTTTATTTGGCTTAAGATAGGTTTTAGTCACAAGTAAAGTCATGTGCCATGACAGAGATAACAGGTCCTATGAAAGACTCAAGCATGAAGGTGTCCCTTATAACTTCAACAATTTTGCTTAACCTCCATAAAAGTTGATGACATGAACTATCACATAAGACATAAACAGAGGCTATGAAAAGATCTATATTGTTGTTAGAATTATTAGTTCTGGGGATTGAACCCACAACCTTAGGCATGGTAAGTGTGCAGTCTACGGCTGGGTTATACTTCCAGGCCCAGAAGATCCCCAGATAACTATTCCCACTGTGTCAATCACAGGAAATTAAAAACAATCACACTGTTAATGAGCTCCTAAAAGTCTTTAGTGTTCTAACTTTGTATTCAACATGGTTAAGGCCAATCCAAGGTACCAAATCAGAAGCCTAAGGTCCAGAAGGATGTCAGTTCCCTCACTGCCCAAAATTCCCTCTTTTGGAAGCCCAACTTTGGTAATGTGCTACTTGTTTACGTTTTATCCAGGCAATTTCTGACTCATGCTGTTGTCAGTTTTTTGCTTATAGTTGGGGGCTCTAGTATATGGTCAACGGGTTCTCTTGCCTTTGGTAGCAATCATGGGAGAAGTGTATGCTAAAGCAAAAACAACCTCCTCCTAGCCAGGATACAAAGGGAAAGACAGAGGAAGGGCTGGTCCTCTTATTCCCTCAAGGGCACACCTTCAGTGACCTCAGCCCTTCCCACCAGACCCTGCCTCTTAAAATTTTTATTCCTCCAAGTAAGGCCAAGAGGGAACCAAGCTTTTAAAACATAGACCTTTGGGAGGCACCTAACACCCAAACTATCAAATATACTATTAGAAAATATATTTAAAAAATGTTTTGTTTTTTTGAAACAGGGTTTTTCTATTAACAGTTCTGACTGTTTTGGAACTCACTTTGTAGTCCAAGCTGGCCTTGAACTCACAGAGATCCTCCTGCTTCTGCCTCCTAAGTGCTGGGATTAAAGGTGAGCACCACCAGTGCCTGGCAAAAATTTTTGTTTACAGAAGTACAACAGATTATAAGGTGTAGCTTTCCTTAAAAAGTAGGAAATCACAAGTAAATTCTCAGAGAGCTGATGTGTCAGGTTCTAGGCTACACCATATTGACTCTCATGCTTCCCAAGGCCCAGTTGATTGTGTCTGGTAACTGGCCACTGTAGGTCTGTTTTGCTATTGTCTCTCTCCTGTCCCCTCTGCTGCTCTCCTCTCATTCTTAGAGATAAGGTGTCACTGCTGTGCTGTCCATGCTGACCTCCAATCACTTGGTTAGGGTGGTCTTCCTTTTTCCTGTTGCAGAGCAGTTAGGAACAAAGACACATACCACAAGCACACTGATGCATTCTCTTCACTAGATACACCCACAGACTCTTGGGAGTCAAGCTGTGAGGCAGGTCTAGCAGGAAGTTCCTGTCTGTCTTAGATATCATGTTCATTTGACTTTATGGTCCAGAACAGATTGTTATTAGTCAATCTATAAGTAAGAACTTTGATGGAGTGATAGCCAGGACACAAAGCAAGTGTATGTACAGAGAAAACACTAAAGGCTTTCTAAGGAAGAGAACCAAAATTTCCCTCAAGGGAAAACCGCTTCAAGACCTGATTTATGACATTATAGAGAACATTTGGCATTCTTTGCTGCCCAATAATATCTGAACATTGTTCCCATTTTGGAGGACTCCCAAGCCAGATGGGAGACAGAACCCATAAGCTCTGATGATATTGAATAAAGTTCCAGAAACAATATTGTAGGATTTGGCTACCTATGAAGTTCAAAATCTATAATTAGAGATGCTATGTACGTACTTGAGTGGGAAGAGAAAAGTCACAATGGTTAATCAAAAATAATTTTTCACAAGCTATCTCCTTGCTTTTGGCACATTTGGTAGACATTGAGTTACAATAATAATCTAGTTGGATCATAATTTCTATAAATATTTATATGAGAAGCTTCCATTAGACCTAAGGAAGAAGCAGCCTTGATTTGAACCTTGTGCCTAAAGAGTGTTGATCAGGTCCTTTTCTGAGTCCTTAAGGATGAGAAACACAATGGGACAAAGGGAATTATTTACCCAAATACTTTGCCTCTCACTTGCTTCTGGACCATCCTCACTGTCTGGAATTTCCTGACCCCAAAGCTTCTACTTGTTTCCAAGAACTGCACAGACCCTTCCCCTGGATGTGTTCTCCTGAGAACAGAAAGCATGGTGTCATCACCTTTAGACTTAAAGGGGGTTGGTGGACAGCTATTGGAAATGGCATAAGGGCCACTCTTACAGTACCCGATAAAGTTAGAGGCAAGAAGACAAGGCGTCATCTCTGTCTCCTCCATGTTCTTCATGTGCCAGAATTCCAGAGATCCTTGATTTTAAATTTGAACTTAGTCTTCTAGGCTTTCTTTTTATTATTATTATGATGATGAAGAAAGAAGTCACACTTTCTATCCTTGTATATCCTTATTCAAGGTTCCTTCCCCCTCCCACTACATCAGGCTAGGTTTTCATAAAGATGTATTTGACATGATATGGGGACTTAACTTATTTTTTTGCTTGTTTAATGGTGTTTTTTATTTAGAACCTTTTAAGAATTTTGACACATGGCATGTGGGTCTCCATAAATACTCTTGCCCCAAGCCATACCAGTGTTAATATAGGAACCCAGGTGTCAGGAGGCTCTAAAATTGTAATATTATATTGCTATAACAAAATACCCAGGGGCAAGAGAACCCGCTGACCATATACTAGAGCCCCCAACTATAAGCAAAAAACTGACAACAGCATGTAATGTACTTTACAAAGATTTATCTTGCTTCATGGTAAGGTAAGTTCTAGGAGGCTAAAATGTTCAAGCTTAGGCCGTCACATCTGATGAGATCTATTTTTAAAAGTTTTTAATTAGCATATTTAAATTATACATAATTATGGGTTTCACTGTCATTCTCACACATGTATATAATGTATTTTGATCTTAGTCACCTCTTCTTATTTTCTATTTTCCTTCCTACACTGCCACCAATCTCCTCAACCTCCCCTCTTTCATATCTGTGTGTGTGGATTAGAGTTTTTTGCAGAACAAGGGGTTATTTATAGGAGAATGGGCAATTTACCAGGACTACATCACTAAAGAAAATGTCTCTCCCACCACAACAACACTAATTGCCTATAGATTTCCGGGAGGGGTGAGGCCCCATGAGTCACTCCTTACAAATAGCAGTTAACTGCCCATAAATCCTTAAAGAGGGGTGGGACCTCAAATACCCCTCCCTCCTTCCTGACAGAATGTTGACCAGCCAAAGCTTGTGCAGGCCTTATTCTAATAGTCACAACTGCCAAGAGTTCAAGAGTTCAAAGGCCATGTCATGCCCAGAAGACAGTATTCTTTTCTGTAACACTATACCCCTTCCTCTGGATCTCACATCCCCTCTTGCAATCACTTCTGTGATATTCTCTGAGCCTTGGAGGGGGAGATATAGATATTCCATTTTGGACTGAACATTCAACGGTCTCTTATTATCAGACTTTTGGCCAGTTATGAGTGTCTGTAATAACTGCTCCCTCCTAAAAAGGCAGCTTCTCTGACCAAAGCTGAAAGAACACTAGTCTGCTGAGATCTTGATAGTACATAACATGACAGAGGGCAGCACATGGTGGAAGTGTGTGTAAGAGGAGCAGCCTACGTGAGAGAAAGCAAAAGAGTAAACTGAGGAAGATGCTCTCAAAATGTATCAACTCGTACTCAAGGTAATGAATCTAACCCCTTGGGACCTAGGAGACCCTGGTGATGGGCCTCAATCCCTCCCTCAGAGTGGTGCCCCATGACCCATTTCCCCTCCACTGGACCTTACTCTTGAAGGTTCCACCTCTCGATTCCTTTACACTGTGGATCAAACTTCTAGCACATGAGCTTGTTTTATAATTATATACAAGTATATACTATTCTGAGTCAAGGGGTCAAGGTCATGACGGGAACCCACAAAGACAGCTGACCTAAGCTCGTGGAAACTCACTGACTCTAGACCAACAGTTAGAAAGCGTGCGTAGGATTGACCTAGGCCCTCTGCATGTGGGTGACAGTAGCTTGAGTAGCTTGGTCTGATTGTGGGGCTCCTGGCAGTGGGGTCAGGATCTGTCCCCTGCACTTGAGCTGGCTTTTGGGAACTCATTCCTCATGCTAGGTTACCTCTGCCAACCATGATGTGGGGTGGGGGTGGGTGGGGGGAAGGGGGTGTGACTCTCCATTTCTGTAGCTTCTCCTTTTCTCTCTGCTTGGTCCCCTTTCTATTCAAAAGAGTCCCCTTTTTAATTTACATGTCTTTTTGTAAAACTCTATATTTCATATATGAGAGAGAAAAAACCTAATATTTCTCTTTCTGATTATGGATTATTTCACTTAACAATGTAATAGTAGGAGCTGGAGAGATGGCTTAGCAATTAAGAGCACTGGCTGTTCTTGCAAAGGTCCTGAGTTCAATTCCCAGAAACCACATGGTGGCTCACAACCATCTGTAATAAAATGTAGCACCCTCTTCTGGTCTGCAGACAGAACACCATATATATATAATAAATATTTTTTTTAAAAAAAAACCCAATGTAATAGTAAATTCCATCCATTTTTTCTAAAAAATAATTTTTTAGAAGCTTGGATATAGTGGTGTATGCCTTTAATATCAGCACCAGAAAGACAGAGGCAGGCAGATCTCTGTGAATCTGACGCTAGCTGGGGTTACACAGTGAGACCTTTTATTTTTTAGATTTATTTTTATTCTATGTTCATGAGTGTTAGCCTGCATGTATGTTTGTACTTCTCATATCTACCTGGCACCCAAAGAAACCAGAAGAGGGCATTGGAACTCCTGAGACTGGAGTTAACTATCGATATTATCTCAGGTACCCAGGCTGAATTCATAGTTCGGCTATTGAGAATGGTGTCACAATAAACATAGGTGCCAACTCCGGAGGGACAGTCATATCTGAACCATAGCAACTCAGGAAACTCCTTGTATTTCCTTTAACTGTTTCCTTCAGATGATTTCCTTCTTTCCCTTCTTCCCTCCTTCTATATGTAGTATTGTAGATTGAATGTAGTACCTTTGCATGCTAGATCTTGCATGCTAGATCAAGCTTGTGGATCGCTCTATCATAAGACTAAATCCCCAGCACTTTTTTTTGAGACAGGGTCTGATTATATACACTTAGCTGGCCTGGAACTCTCTATGCAGACCAAGATGGTATTGACCTCCTAAAGATCTTGCCTCTCAGCCTACTTTTTACTTTTAATTTTGAGACAGGGTCTCACTGGCCCAGGGTTGCCTTGAATTCATTCTGTAGCCTAGGAAGTCCTTGAACTCTATGACAACTCTGTATCTGGGAATATAGGTTGTACCACCAGGCCTAGCCTATTTTGGTTTTCTTAACAGTAGTTTCATTTGAAATTCAGTGTTAGAGGCCTGGAGAGAGGGTTCAGTGGTTAAGAGTACTGACTGTTCTTCCAGAGGACCTGAGTTCAGTTCCCAGCATCCACATGGCAGCTAACAACTGTCTGTAATTCCAAGACCTGACACCTTTACACAGTTATACATGCAGGCAAAACATCAATTCACATAAAATAATAAAAATAGATATTTAAATAAAAAAAGAAATTCAGTGTTAGAGTGAACAATACCCATAGTTAACTCCAGAGGTTGAGTCTGTTATAGGTCCAGTACTTTAAAGAGTCTAATTTGGGGGATGGTGCTAATTCCAGATATATATTTTTTAAAAGGAACACTAACTTAACCTGGGTGGTGTCACTTCTGGATGGGAGCAAAGTGCTATACAAGTTGAGGAGGAAGATTTCATGCTGAAGTCACCAAAAGTATTAGAAGTCACCTACTACAATAGGATAATCATCTCCAGCCTAGGACAGTGATCTTTACACACTGTCAGGCCATAATCCTGAAGCTCTTTGGGTTACCTGATGTAGCCAGTAGGGTCCTTGAAATGATTGAATCATTCAGATATACAGAAGAAAATAAATGAAAACATTCTCCAATAAAAGTGTTCCCTTGGGCTGGAGAGATGGCTCAGCCGTTAAAGGCTAGGCTCACAACCATAAAAAGTGTTCCCTCAAGAATATCACTATGTAGAACTCAATTAAACCAAGCTACTCTTGAACTCACAGACATCACCCTGCCTCTGACTCCCCAGTACTAGCATTCTCAGACCATGAAACCTTTTTAGAATAAACAAATAAATAAAATGGGTTAGGGTTAGGGTTAGGGAATAAACAAATAAATAAAATGGGAAAATATTAAAAGAACATTAAGTTATGGAGCTGATATGCTGGTTTACTTCGTCAATCCCAGCACTTGGGAGGCATGGGAAGGATGCAGAGAGTTTGAGACTAGTCTAGAATTTTAGGGTTGTCCAGCTTGGGCTCCAGAGGAAGAGCTTGTCTCAAAACAGTAAAAGAAAAGAAGAAGAGGAGGAGGAGAAGGAGGAGGAGGATGAGGAGGAGGAGATGACAGTCTGGTATTTGTGGTATTACTTTCCTAGGATTGTAATATATTGTAATATATTTCCTAGGATTGTATTACCATAACTGGCTGGCTTAAAACAATAGAGATTTATTCTTTCATAATAGTGGAGGGGGGCAGAACTCCAAAGGTTCAAAGTCAAGATGTTGGCAGGATTAGCTCTTTCTGGGGACTCTGAGGGAGAATCCATTCCTTTCTAGATTCTGATAATTCTTAGCGCTCTCTGGCTTGTAGTTGTATTGCCCTAGTCTTTGCCATTGTCTTCACACAGCCTCCTTGTATGGCTGTGTCTCAGATATACCTCTTCCTTCCTTCCTTCCTTCCTTCCTTCCTTCCTTCCTTCCTTCCTTTTCTCCCTCTGTGTAGCTCTGGCTGTCCAGGAACTCAATCTGTAGACCAAGCTGGCCTGTAACTCAGATCTTCCTGCCTCTGTCTTCTGAGTGCTGGGCTTAAAGGCATTTGTCACCACCTAGGTCTTCATTTCTTTCTTTTTTCTTCCTTCCTTCCTTCCTTTTTTAAAAGTTTTTTTTTTTTTTTTGAGATAGGGTTTCTCTGTGTATGCCTGGCTGTCTTGGAACTATCTCTGTAGAATAGACTGGCCTTGAACTCACAGACATCTGCTTGCCTCTGCTTTCTGAGTTCTGAAATTAGAGGCCTGAGTCACCACTGCCCAGCTCTTCATTTCTTACAAGGATATTTGTCATTGGGTCTAGAACCCACCTTAAATTAAAATGATCTCATTACAAAGATCTTTAATTATACCTTTGAAGACTTCTTTTCCAAATAAGGTCATATTTAGTTCTTCCTGGGCTTAAGGCTTGACAGATTCTTTTTTTTTTTTAAATTTTTTTTAAACTTTATTTTATTTATTTGCCTTGGTGTTTGCTTGGAACTGGAACTACAGACAGTTGTTAGCTGCCATGTGGGTGCTGGGAATCGAACCCGGGTCCTCTGGAAGAGCAGATGGTGCTCTTAACCGCTGAGCCATCTCTCCAGCCCCGGCTTGACAGATTCTTAGATCTGGCTGACATGGTATTAGAATGTAATCATTTTCCTCAATATATTACTTGGTTTAAAAAAAAAAACAACAAAACAAAATAGAGAATTCTAAA
This sequence comes from Sigmodon hispidus, assembly GCA_004025045.1. NCBI lineage: Eukaryota > Metazoa > Chordata > Mammalia > Rodentia > Cricetidae > Sigmodon > Sigmodon hispidus. Next base: position 9,083 of record PVIH01006560.1, read on the forward strand.
TGGTCTGTTATTGAGTTAAACATTGCAGAGATGGAGGAATTAATGGGTGAGATGGGTATTGCCTGGTTCTTATTTGCAGGGTCCTAGGAGAACACTGTAGGGGCACCAACCACAAGGCACAATATCAAGTTAGGGTACTGGGCTCAATTCCTCCATTGTCTTGAAAGAGAAGACATGATCCAAGGGATGAGTTTCAGTTGTGTTGGGAAATAAAGCCTGCAGTCAGTTCCCCCAGAACAGAATCATGAGGTTGAGATTCAGCAGCCCGAGGTCAGGAAGAGGCTGGAGAAGGAGACTGTTAGAGAAGGAAGGTGGGGAGGGCCAACAAAGGGCACCATTTGTTTCCCTGAGGAGGGCCTCAGGGAAAATCAGTTACTTTGAAAGCACAACAGTAAGGAAAACTGTTATTGCTTGTTTGTATAAATCTCCCTTTCAAGATGTCAGGCTTATCCTATTTAGGACAAACAGTATCTTACAAAGTGTTCAGCACAAGATTGGTTGGTTCACAGGACAAGCTTAGTTGAAGTTGAAATAAACCTGTCATTTTGGATCATTTTTCCTTTTTGAAATCCCCCCCAGGGTGTGTGTGTGTGTGTGTGTGTGTGTGTGTGTGTGTGTGTGTGTGTGTCCTGGCTGTCCTTGTTCTAGCTCCATAGACCAGGCTGTCCTTGAACTCACAAAGATCTGTCTGCCTCTGCCTCCCAAGTGCTGAGATTATAGGCATGCACCACCACTGCTTGGTTCAGTGTATTCCTTTGAATTAAGGAAATATCTGTGAGTGTATTATCTTTAAATCAGATGATCAAAAGCTCTTTTTGTTGCTGTTATTTTGTTTTTGGAGACAGGGTTTCTCTGTGTAGTCCTGGAACTTGGTCTTTGGACCACTTTGGCCTCAAACTCAGAGATCCACATGCCTTTCTCTTTTTCTTTTTTTCCTTCATTCTTTCCTTTTGTCCTTTCAGATAAACCAGAAATTAACTGAGGAAGGTGCTAGTTAAAGAATTACTAGGGCAATCTGAACCTAGAATGCTGTAGAACCTCCTGGGAGGATTTACTTGTTAACATTTGCTTATTCACTCAACGAACATTTGCTGACCACTGTGCCACACCCTTAGCTGGGCATGGATGACTCAAGGACCATGCGCTCCACTTTAAATACTTTTTGAAACAGAAAAGTGTAGTCCTGGCTGTTCTTGAATTCACAGTTCTGCCTGCCTCTGCCTTCTGAGTGCTGGGGTTAAAGGCATGAGCCACTACCACCAGCTCTCTCTCCTTCTCTTTCTCCTTCCCTCTCGGTTCTCCCCCACCCCAGAAAAAGGGAAATTAAAGCTGTGTGTCATGGTGCACGCCTTTAATCCCAGCACTCAGAGGCAGAGGCAGGTGGATCTTTGTGCCTTTGAGGCCAGCATGGTCTACAAAGTGAGTTCATGACCGTCAGGGCTGTTAACACAGAGAAACCTTATCTTGAAACCATGCTCCTCCTCAAAAAAACTGTGGACCACACATGCACACCTGTACTCACAGAAGCCAGAAGAGGGCATTGGATCTCCTGAAATTAGAGTCATAGTCAGTTGGGTACCACCCTGTGGGTGCTGGGAATCAAACATGGGGTCCCTGGAGGTGAGGCCAATACTCTTAACTGCTGAACCATCTCTCAGCCCCAAGGAATTTTTAAGAATGTTGGAGAACTCTGTCTAACAACATAGGCTTTAACACATAGCCCAAGGCTGTGTAGAGGGGTAGATGTGAACACAGTCTTAAGAACTGCAAGGAAAGGGAGCTTTATACTGCAGTATGTCATATGCAGGATGATTTTTTTTCCTGTACTGAGAACTATAGTCAATTCTTTTTTCTTTTCTTTCTTTCTTTCTTTCTTTTTTTTTTAAAGATTTATTTAGTTTGTATACACACGTCAGAAGAGGGCACCATATCTCATTATAGATGGTTGTGAGCCACCATGTGGTTGCTGGGAATTGAACTCAAGACCTCTGGAAGAACAGTCAGTGCTCTTCACCTCTGAGCCATCTATCCAGCCTGTCAATTCTTATATTTTGAGACAGAGTCTCATACAGTCCAGGCTGGCCTTGAACTCACCATGTAGCTGAGAATGTCCTTGTACTCTACCCTTGAGGAATTCATCTTTACAGTAGGCCTATTATTGATAGTTAAGAGAGAGGAAGAACTATGTGAGATGAGACTAGAGAGGTTGGTGTGAACTAGGCTAAGAGGACAGTCTTCCAGAGGGCAAGAGAAACACCCCCCCCCCAGTTAAAGTAATGAAATGGTATGTAGGTTTGTTTGCATGCTCATATTTTTCTAGTGCTGGAGACTGAACCCAGAGCCTTGCTAATGTTAGGTAACCCCTTTACTATTGGGCTACATCTCAGGTTTTTCTTTTTTTCATTTATTTATCATTTAGTGCCATCTCTGTAGCTGTGTGGTGTATGGAAGCCAGAAAAGGACATCAGATCCCCTAGAACTGGAGGTACAGGTAGTTGTGATCCCCCATGGGGTCCTCTGCAAGAGTAGCTAATGTTCTCTTTACTGCTGTGCCAACCTCTCCCGCCCCTCAATGAATCTGTTTCAGGCTTGAAGTTAATTGTATGTTTAAACCAGGTATGTAAAAATTCAATCCCAAATACATGTTTACTGAGACGCTTCTATGTGCCTGCTTATGTGTCTACATCAGTTCTCAACCTTTTGAGGCAGCATTAGGTAGGCTAAGGACCATTGCTTCAGACGGTCACTTCTTTGGGGCTCCCACAGTGTTCTGTCAATGTCACTTTTCATGCCTGCCATTATTTATGCCCTTTTTGGTCCTCTTCTATGAGTCTGGAGAGCCTAATGTTAGGGATTCATTCCTACTCATTTTTGTATCTCTAGATAAAAACATTTGCTAGCTGAATAAAGAGGTGAAACTGTGATGTCACATTAAGGCAATGACCCTGTAGTGGAGACCTGGGGATCTAGTATCAGCTCTGTTACTAAGTGATTGCATGACTTTGAACAAGTTCCTCCACTGATTTGGGTCTCAATTTCCTCATCTGTAAAATGAGAATAAAAATGCAACCCTCTTTGCCAGGGTTATGGAGATTAAATGAGGTAACAGAGCTCACCAGCTGCTTGCCCTGTTTGTGCCCTGCCCTAGCAAAACAGTCTGGACTATTGTTCCTATCATTTGGATCTCATTTGCTCCGTCTCCCGGTGAGAGGCAAGCTGAAATCTGTTGCCTTGTTGGAGGGGACATTTGCAGAAGAGGCACACATACAATCCAGGTGGCCTCTGTGTTGCTAGAAGGACAGACATTAAAAGAGAGGAACATGTCAGGTTACAGAAAGATGTATTTTTATATCCCTTAAAGCTGAAGGAGAACCCAAGGTGGGGAGAGTGTGGCAGAGCAGATAGATCTCCATCATGTGCTGACGGGTCTAAGCTCCCTAAGCCCAGGACTTCATCCACATTTGGACAAATGCCACTTCTATAAAGCCTTCTCATTCATTTACTGCCATAATTTCTCAGTGCCTTAGGTTGATATGATTAACTCTATCATGACTATCCAAGTGTTAAAAAAAGATGAGGGGAAGTAAAAAAATTACAAATGCTATATAAAAGAGATGATATTCAGAATGATTTTAGGCATAGCTATCTCAAGAGATGTCTATCAATTTTCAGGTGAAATGTCTTTCTAGAAGATCTGCTAACAGTGTTCTTTTTGTACCATAAGGAAAACTTTTCCATCCAAAAGCACAAAGCTTAGGGAGGCCCTAGAAGCTGTAGCTGATAATTTTTAGTATTTTCTTTGCTTTCCGTTTATTAAGTAAATTTTCTTAGTTGCATAGACTGGGTCTCAGGAGATAAAGTGGTCAAGGGAAGGTGATGGGGGTCTGTGGAGATTGAGGCCAGTGGAATTCTTCCTCAAAGGCTGAAGTCAGTCCTGATGTTAGAGCTAGGGATAAAGGTACGTTTTTATTTTGGCAAGCTTAAAAAAATATATTTTGTGTTTAGATGGCACCTTTAATCATGAATAACTTTTGGCTGAGTTCCAGGCAGATTCTTTGGCACAGAGAACTCTGACATCACACACTATATTCAGAGCACAGAAGAAACTTTTCATCCATTTCTGAAATATGGGGGGGAGGGATGGAGCATATTTGAACATTTTCACAACAAAACCATACGAGGGTTAAAAAAGAAAAAAAGAAGGGCATCCTAGCTGTTTGGAGTTTAGAAAAGTACTATTCTAATTAATTCTTTTCATTCTTAGAGTGTCTCACAATAAATTAAGTAGCTTGCATTAAATCCAACATTAATCTTTTATTTCAAATGTATAAATGAAGGCAAATAGAATTTGTGACTTACCTTAGGCTAATTTAAATTGAAGAAGGGAGGCAAAAGGAACAAAAGCTCCTCCCAAAGCAGCAGGTTGTGACCCAGGAGTTTGAGCTCTTAAAGCTGAATTTAATCCACACTCAGGCCAAATATAATCCTCCAGGATGGAAGTGATCCAGGACACCAGAGTTAACATTTTCTACCTTTGCCAAAGAACCAGAGGCAGTTAAGTGACGAGGAATCAGAACATTGATTCTGTTTCTCAACTGAAAGAAAAGCCAGTATCATGTGATAGGCACTTCCCACCAAGGTAGGACACTGATTAAACATCTTAAGGGAATGTTCTGTTTCTGGACATCACCATAGCCTCTGTGCCCTCATCCCTTGGAAATCTATTCAAAGGCTCGTATAATTAGAGTTCTGGGTCACACAATTTTTGGTGGCAAGGTAGAATCATTGCTGTTTTAGTTAGGGTTACTTTTGCTGGATAAAACACCATGATCAGAAGCAACTTGGGATGAAAGGGTTTATTTCACTCACAGTTCCTTATACCAATTAATAATCAAAAAAAGTGAGGGCAGGAGCCTGGAGGCAAGAGCTGATGTCGAGATCATGTCCTCAGTGCCTTGTTCTCTCTGGCTTGCTTAGCCTGCTTCCTTACAGAACCCAGTACCACCAGCTCAGAGATGCCACCACCAACAATGGGCTGGGCCCTTCCACATCAAACACAAATTAAGAAAATGCCCTACAGGTTTGGCTACAGCCTGAGTTTATGCTTATGAACGCCTTCTCTCTCTTTTTCCCTCTGCTTTCTTTTTTGGTCTTCCAAGACAAAGTGTCTCCATATAACAATTCTGGCTGTCCTGGAACTTACTCTGTAGACCAGTCTGGCCTGGAATTCACAGAGATCTGCCTGGCTCAGCCTTTGCCTCCTGAGTGCTGGCAAAGGCATTCTCTTAATTGAGGTTTCCGTCTCTTAGATTACTTCAGCTGTTTTAAGCTGACAGGTAACTATCCAGCATACTTGCTTTATGCTGTGTGTCAACGTGGAGCATTTGACCTACACTGTGTTACTTGTTCACTCCTCCACCCTAAACCTTAGATATGGGAAAGGCCTCAGTGATGACTATTTCAGAAACTGAAATCCCATCACTAACTGATGAAAATGGTTCAGGCAAAAGCTACTGTGGAAACATGAAAGCCATTATCTTTTCCATACTCTTCTCTCTTCACTTTCATTTTGTTTGGAATGCACATGGACACCTGTGAACAAACACACACCAACTTGCCCTTGACCGATTGCTCTGCCTTTGAATTGTCAAATGCTCAGATATGAAGTAGAGACTGCTGGGAAGGCAGCCACAAATTAAGAGTTGCTCCACCAACATCTTCTACCTGAAGGAACAGTTCAGGAGATTAAAATTAATGAGCCCTGCCCCAGAGCTGCTCAAGCTTTTAAAATGCATTTCAAGTCAAGAGAGAGAAGAAAGAAACTTGAAGATTCTAAATTCTCTTATGCCTTTGTATGTTTCCTTTAAATAAGCTTAACCCTGTCTGTTGTTTTCTGGATTCTTTGTCTCTTTACTTTGTATCTAGTCTGTACACATTTTGATTTTAACTGTTTCTTGAGCCTGTCTCAACACAAGACTTCAAAATGTTGTCGTGTTTTTTTTTTTTTTTTTTTTTTTTTTTCTCGAGACAGAGTTTCTCTGGGTAGTCATGACTGTCCTGGAATTCGCTCTGTAGACCAAACTGGCCTAGAACTCAGAGATCCACCTTCATCTGTCTCCAGAGTGCTCGGACTAAAGGCATGAATCACTAATGCTGACCTAACTCAAAATACTTTTAAGAAAAGCAGAACCACCTCAGGAGGGTGAAAAGTGGAGACTGTTCCAGAGCCTAATCAATACACAGAGCTACTCAGGGTTAGGTTTTCCTAGGGCTTAAATCAGGTTGTCAACTCAAACACAATGGGCTTTGTAATTCCAGTGTAAAGAGGAAACAGCAATTTTTGGCCTCCTCAGACTGTATTGTAGAGCAGGATGGCAATTCCAGGCACAGGTTGGCTATTCAGCGTCCCCCCACCCCAGCCCCCAACCCGTCCCCGGCAAATTAATCAGCTGTTTCTGCAATTGCATGAAAATTTTCAGCATTTTTATACTGAAGCTGGCCTCCCAGCTTTAAGTTTGGACTGTGTATGAGGAAAGGGGTCTGTCAGGGAAACAGGAATAGCAGCTTTTCGGCGAGAGAACCCAACACCTGTGATTTATCTCAGAAACCACACTGTAATTCCAGAAAAATTTATGAGTACTAGAACGGGAGCTTGCTGAAATGCCTCACTATTTACTTCAGAGTTGAGTTATTCTGGGTTCAAAAGTCCTTCAGTGAGAAGCAGAGTAGCAGCAAAATGACTCCCCAAGAAATGCCCAAGGTTCAGATACACGCAGGGAGTTGCGGGGTGTGTGTGTCGGGGGTGGGACGATGAGCATCTTGTCTGGACAGGAACAGTCATGCAAGTGGGTATGGCGACCTTCGCTGTACCTGATGATTTAACACAGGGGTAGGGGAGGGAGAACGCAGCAAGGTGAAGAGGAGGTCTGTGAGGAAAAACTCTGCCCTGAGACTTCCAATGGAGCTGAAGAGTGTGAGCCCAGCCAAGTGCCAGCACGGCCCCCTACCATCGCTCCCCTCCCCCGCGGCTAGTCTCCAGGCAGAAGAGTCGAGCGCCAGCCCGTCCTCCCCCTCGTCACTAGTCCGGGCGGACCGAGCCACAGCGGGAGCCCCGCCAGTCTCCGGGCAGCTTGAGCCCCCGAGCGCTCGCCCAGCCTGTCAGTAAGCGCCGTTTGCGCCTTCTTTCTTTCTCCACAACCCCTCCTCTTCCTCCTCTTTTCTTTTCCCCTTCTGCCTTTGTCCCGCTTGGTAACTGAGGTCCGACCAATCGCCGCCTTACCGGCCGGCGCCGGCTAGCTTCTGATTGGCCCGCTTGGGGCGCGCAGCCGTCTCCGCTCCTCAGCTGGAGCCGGGCAGACAAAAGACGCAGGCTCGGGCTTCGGCAACCGGGATCAGCCAATCAGCATCGCCCCCTCCCCGGGCTCAGCTCGCGTGCGCCCAGCTCTGACTCCTGGCGAGCGGCCAGCGCCCGGGCTGCACCATTCGGAGTGAGGCTGGGGGGAGAGACAAAGGTGGACGACGGAGTAGAGCCCTACACGGTGACCGGGAGAGTTAAGAGTCGCAGCGCAGGACTGTCCAGGGACTGTTGCTCAGGCACTTGATGCCCTTTGCATGACAAGATGGTACGGAGTGGAAAGGATAGTCGAGCCGTCGGCGGCTCCCCCTGGCCCGCTTGGTTGGGTGGCTTCCCAGCGGGGGTGGGGAGGGCGGGCGGGGGAGGAGGTCCCCTCCTCGCAGTTAAAATGAAACTCTAGTGGTTGGATCCCCGGCAGAGCGTGAGGGGAGCCGGTGCTGTCGGCGATTCCTCTTCTACCTGGGCACAGCCGAGCTGACTGGACTCTCCAGCGGGTCGCCATCCCGAAGCTGCGGAAGCTTGGGTTCCCAGCCTGACGCGAACAGAGCCCGAGTCCCAGCCCCAGAGGGAATCGCTCTCTGCAGACCAGTGGGACCCCGAAACTTGAACTCAACCCCTCCTTTCAAGCCTTTGTCACTTCCCCAGCTTTCTCCCAACGTGTTCTTTTTTTCCCCTCTTCTCCCATTCTCTCTCCTGCGAAGGACACAAAAGTGGCTTCCGCTGAAAGATTAGGAGGCAGTGGGGAGCTTTTTCTCTTTGGAGAGCGATTGTGTAGGAAGGATTTTTAACACTACTTGCTCTCTGCCTTCTGAACCTCTCTGTAACCCTCCGAGGTAAAACCCCGTAGCTTTCAAGTTCGGGGCATTTTGTTGAGTGCTGTAGGAGGAGAGAGGGGGAGGACCTTGTCCTTATCCCAGTAGTTGGCTGGACTTGTACTGGCCGTTGGAAACCCCGAGTACATTTCCGTTTGGAACTTTAGCATATATATATATATAATATATATAATATCAGATAAAAGATACATATATATATGCTTTCTATATATTTCCTCACGACGGGCCCCTGACAGCGCGATGTACAATACGGTGTGGAGTATGGACCGCGATGACGCAGACTGGAGGGAGGTGATGATGCCCTACTCGACAGAACTGATATTTTATATTGAAATGGATCCTCCAGGTATTTGGGAGCAAACTTTTTTTTGTTGTTGTTGTTTGAATGGGTCTGATTTATGTTTAACAAAACCCGGTGATGTTTTCAGGTCAGAAGTATTCTTGGGTTCTTCAGGTTCGGGATGAGGGGTAGATTGCAATTAAAGCTGCGGTAAAACTGCTCTGGTTTATACCATTAAAGTTTGCAGTTAGGACCCTGATCCCATTGTCCTGAAAAGATGGGGGTGGGGGGACTGGAGTGGGGGAGGCAGCAAAGATCAGTTTTGGTTTGCCTTTGCATGTCATTCAGGTTTTTGACGGCCCACCACTTTTTTTTTGAATCAAGGTTTCTTTATGCAAGGGATGTTTTATAATTCATGCATGAAAGCAGTCTTTTCCTTTGTGGGAATTCCTTAAAGCTTATACTCTGATGCACTGGTCTGATTTGGTTCGTTGTATTTTACCTTGGTCAACTTCAGAAACTGAGTTGTCTTTGTGATTTTCGTTTTAAGACTCGGTGTTTCTCTCATAGAGACCAAATGCTGGTTAGTGATTTTTCAGGGACTGGGCGGTCTTATTCATTCATGGCTTTAGTCTGAGGTTCTTTTCTTTCTTTGCGTATAGTCTATAGGTCTGCTTGCAGTATTTTGTTACTTGTTAATTAATTTATGGTGATTTAACTTAATTTGGGAGTCAGAATTGATATAATTTTTACTCTTAAGAATAAAGAACCTTTCTTTTTTCTCTGAATGGGATATATATATGTGTGTGTGTGTGTGTGTGTGTGTGTGTGTGTGTGACAGGTTTCTGTACGTGTACATGTGAAATGTGATATATATGTGTGTACATATATGTATATATACACATATACATATATATATTTGAGAGCTTTGTCTGATGCCACTAGAGATATTTTGAGTCTCTGATAGGGAAGGAAAAGAAAGGAAATGGAAAAGTTTTTTTATTCTTGAAAGTGTGTCTCATTTTAGGTTATTATAGCTGTCAGATATTCAAACCTTCTTTGCAGTTACCGACAGTGCTTTACATAATGATTTTGAATAAGCAAAGGGCCTTTGTGATTCCATGTGTTTATTGAGAATGAATTTGCTGCCTTCTTAAAATGAATTATAGTTAAGCCTACAGAATAGCATGTTTGTTGTTAGGGAACCTTGCTTATTATAAGACTATATATTTTTGGAAACGTTTGGTTTGTAATAATTATTTCTGTGTCCTTGTGAATGGGGCATTATCTTCTTTAAAAACTAGTGAGAGTGCTAAATGATGCCTTAAAAACTAATACTAAATATTGAATCACCCTTTTTTGAAAACTCTTAATTATCACTAAGAATTTTTCTTTTTCCCTTGTTTAGAACTGTCTTGGTTTACGTTTGTAATTGTGGTTCTAATCCACATGCAGCTTTTCAGTGTTGTAAAGTTTGTAAGATTTGCCGCCCACCTATTGTGTTTTCTCCTTTGTTTCCCCCAATGGTAAAGCATTGCTTCTGTTTGATATATTTGTCATTCATGTGTTTAGAGATCCAGTATACCACTGGCATCTCTCCTGTAAAGAGTAAGTCGTTCTGTATATCTGTATTTATAAGGATTATATATGCATATTGCCTTAGGACCATGCTAGATCATGTAGTAGTAGTAGTAGTAGTAGTAGTAGTAGTGTCTTGCTTTCCATGCATACAAAGGGAATTGGTTGGATGGAGGAGTTGAGTAGGGAGGAGGGAAGAAAATGAAAAGAGCACTGACAGAAAAACTTTAATTATACAGAAAAATATTGGCCAAGTTGAGTTAAATATATATCTTGCTCATTTATTTATTTTTGAGATTGAATCTCACAATATAGCTCAGGCTAGCCTGTAACTCTGTATGGTTGAGGCTGGTCTCTCAAACTTGAATTCCTTCTGTCTCATCCTATGAAGTATTGAGATTCTAGGCATGTGCCACTATATTTGGCCCAGAAATTATTTTTCAGAAAGCTGACTATTGTAATTATGCAAAGATATGGGTTTTAATATGGTTGTATTAAAAATTCTGACCCAAACTTTATTTTTCATCGAAATAAACTTTTAGTCTAATGTTTATCCTTGAATGAAATTCTATACACTAAATATTAAGAACACTGAAAATACGTTTATGTTATCTTTTATTTTGCATCTTACTAAAGAATATGGTTGTTTCTAATGATATTTCAAAAAGAAACTCCTTTTAGGGGCTGGAGAGATGGCTCAGCGGTTAAGAGCACTGACTGTTCTTCCAGAGGACCGGGGTTCGATTCCCAGCATCCACATGGCAGCTAACAACTGTCTATAGTTCCAAGATCTGACACCCTTACACAGTTATACCTGCAGGCAAAACACCAATTCACATAAAATTAAAAATAAATATGAAAAAAAGGAAAAGAAACTGTTTTTAAATATGCTGAAATATTCACTATAAAGTGAATTTTTCTTTTTTCTTTTTCTTCTTTTGAGGCAGTAGATGACTGGCATGGAACTAATAGTAATCCTCCCTGCCTCTGTCTTCTGAGTACTTTATTAAAGGAGCGGGGGGTGGGGGGGGTGGGGGGGGTGGGGGGGTGAGCCATCACACCTGTTCTAAAGTGGACTATATAAAATATATAAACTTTTTTGCATGTGCATTATATTTTCTCTTTATTCAAATTTTTTGTATGTGTATACCAGATCATATTTTATTTAAATTATCAGAAACCAATCAGGCAGTGGTGGCATATACCTTTAATCTTAGCACTCCTGAGGCAGGAGCAAGTGGATCTTTGAGTTCAAGGCCAGCCTGGTCTACAGAGTGAGTTCCAGGTTAGCTAGGAAACTACTCAGAGAAACACTACCTCAGACAACAACCCCCCCAAACAGACAATAAACCTCAGCTAAGTAAGACATCTTTTATTTTATTTTGGTAAAACTAGGATACAATGATAGTTACTTTTTTTTTCTTTTAGAGTTTTATACATGTTTTGACCTTATTCAGTTTCCCAACTAACTCTTCCCGGTTTCACCCCCCCCCTTCTACCCGTACAACTTCACATCCTATTTTGAATATTTCTTAATGAAAATAATGTTAATGTCGGGGCTGGAGAGATGGCTCAGCAGTTAAGAGCACCGTCTGCTCTTCCAGAGGAACGGGGTTCGATTCCCAGCACCCACATGGCAGCTCACAACTGTCTGTAGTTTCAGTTCCAGGCAAACACCAAGGCAAATAACTAACTAAATAAATAAAAGTGTTTTTTTAAAAAAAGAAAATAATGTTAATGTCAACTTAGTTTTGTGTGATAAATTAGGGTTTAGAATATGGTTAAACTATGAGCAAATTATCATTGAGGTTGATTGGCCGAATGTTTGTGTCTTTTCCCAGCCTGCCACCCTTAGAAAAATTCTTCCTTCTAGGACTGGGTGAAAGCTTATTTCCCATTTCTGTTCTGTCCATTCTATTGTTTGTGAGTGTTTTGTCTGGGTAGGTCTGTGTATCATATGCATGTCTTGGTGCCCTCCAAGGCCAGAAGAAGGCATTGGATTCCCTAGAACTGGAGATACAGTTATGAGCCATGATGTGAGTGCTAGGAATTGAACCTCTGGCCTTCTTCACTGATGAGCCATCTCTCTAGTCCCCAGTCTACAGTTTTATTGCTAAAATATCATGTGATGATTTACCTACAATGATACAATGATAATAATTCCTTTAAAGATCTTCTGGTGGTGCTGGGTAGTGGTGTCCTTTAATCCTAGTACTCAGGAAGCAGAGGCAAGTGGATCTCTGCGTTTCAAGCCAAGCCTAGTCTACAGAGTGCAGAGCATGCTACAGAGCATGTTCTAAGACAGCATGGGCTATACAGAGAAAGCTAGTCTACAAACAAACAAAAACAAACAAAATCTTTCAATTGCTTCTTTAAAAAACCTATTTAAAAAAGCATATTTAAAAAACCTAGATTGCTTACCCTAGCATATAAATCCAACTATTTTTGCTTTCTAATTTTCTTTTTTTTTTTTTTTTTTAAATTTTTTTTTTGATTTATTTATTTATTATGCATACAGTTTTACAGAAGAGGGCGCCAGACCTCATCATAGATGGTTGTGAGCCACCATGTGGTTTTGCTGGGAATTGAACTCAGGACCTCTGGAAGAACAGTCAGTGCTCTTAACCTCTGAGCCATCTCTCCAGCCCGCTTTCTAATTTTCTAGTCCATGTTTCTTCTGGAGTCCCATCTGTAGATTTTTTTTTTTCTGTTACTAAAATGTACAATTTTGTCTTCCTGACACTTAATGGTCACTTGTCAAAAGTTTGTATATGTTTCAAACTCACATCAGATGCTTTTCTTTTAATCCCCATAATATACATTGCCCAATACCCGATGTTAGAAGACATCCTTCCCTTTTCATTTCTTTTAGAATACTTCTTATATGAAATTTCTTTATCATGTTTCGAGTGGCTTCTGCATTTATTTATGCATATTTTGCCCTATGGAATTATCTTTCTACTTGGTTGGACACTTCTTAGCTTGTTTAGGGTCTTGGAAGTAGAAGACAATTTAATTGGTGTGACAGATAGCTGAGGAGCACTGTTTCTTTCTAGATTTAGGTGGCTTTGCTTAAGGTCTTTTGTCACCTCATTCCTTGGCTATTGCAATATCCTAACTTTTGAGTTAATTTATTAGGGTTCTTGGAATATTTTCAATAATTTTGTGTATTTTTATGTTGCTTTTAGTCTGAACTATAAATGAAAAGTTTTTACCTGTTATTGCCTTAAAAACTGTCTTCCATCTGGGTGGTGGTAGTACACACCTTTCATCTCCCTTTGGGAGACAGAGGCAGTTGGATCTCTATGAGGCCAGCCTGGTCTACAGAGTTCAAGAAGAGCAGAGCTACACAGAGAAACCCGGTCTAGAATAACCAAAGAATTGAATCTAAATAGGAGCTTAATATCTTCTTGAAAAATTAATTACACTGATGGATGGATTGATTGGTGTGTCTGTGTGTATGTGTGTTTTTATGGATGTTCTTCCTGCTTGTATGTCTTTGGACCACACGTGCACACCTGTACTCACAGAAGTCAGAAGAGGGCATTGGATCTCCTGGAATTAGAGTCATAGTCAGTTGGGTACCACCCTGTGGGTGCTGGGAATCAAACATGGGGTCCCTGGAGGTGAGGCCAATACTCTTAACTGCTGAACCATCTCTCAGCCCCAGGGAATTTTTAAGAATGTTGGAGAACTCTGTCTAACAACATAGGCTTTAACACATAGCCCAAGGCTGTGTAGAGGGGTAGATGTGAACACAGTCTTAAGAACGGCAAGGAAAGGGAGCTTTATACTGCAGTATGTCATATGCAGGATGATTTTTTTTTCCTGTACTGAGAACTATAGTCAATTCTTTTTTCTTTTCTTTCTTTCTTTTTTTTTTTTTTTATTTTAAGATTTATTTAGTTTGTATACACACGTCAGAAGAGGGCACCATATCTCATTATAGATGGTTGTGAGCCACCATGTGGTTTAATGTAAACATTTGATGTGTAGGTAGTATTAGGTTACTTTTGTATAAATGTTTTTGTTTTAACGTTAAAAGGGTGGAAACTTATGGGCTATGATACTGTTTTAAGCTTTTTATGTCTTTAAAACCATTATTATTTGACTTCTAAACTCTAAAGTTTAGCTGTCAGAGTAAGGTATAACTTTAATATCTTATTAAACAAGCATTGTTGGGCTGGCTAGATGGCTCAGAGGTTAAGAGCACTGATTATTCTTCCAGAGGTCCTGAGTTCAATTCCCAGCAACCACATGGTGGCTAACAACCATCTGTGATGACATCTGGTGCCCTCTTCTGGCCTGCAGACAGAACATTGTATATATAATAAATAAATAAATCTTAAAAAAAAGAGTCTTGAGTGGAGGAGCTGATGTATTATTTGGTTGGGCAGGGAGACCTTTTCTAAAGGCAATGAGAAAGCAGGCATGTAAATTTATGACACATATGAGAGCAGGAGAATTTGTCATATAGGTAGAGATGGTCCTGACTCAAGGAAAATTATTAGATATTCTATCTCAGTGACATAGTCAGGGATCACAAAGGCCAGTGTGGCTGGAGTAGATCCAAGGGAATATATAAACAATAAAGATATTGAAGAGATGGCTCTGTGTCAAAAGCACTTTTTAAAAAAGACATTTATTATGTATACAGTATTCTGCCTGCATGTATTCCTTCATATCAAAAGAGGGCACCAGATCTTGTTATAGATGGTTGTAACCCACCATGTGGTGCTGGGAATTGAACTCAGAACCTCTGGAAGAGCTGCAAGTTCATTTAACCTCTGAACCATCTCTCCAGGAACCTTGAAAGCACTTTCAATGCAAATGTGTGAACTTGAGTTCAGATGCCCCCCCTCCCCAAACCCTGGACACGGTGGCATGGATCTGGAATTCCAGGTTCCTATGGCAAGATTTGAGGCAGAGATAGAATCCCTGGAAGCTTGCCTGGCACATGCAGTGTAATGGCAGACAACAAAGTGCTTGAGGGTCAGCAAATGATGTTGTCCTCTTACCTCCATACCTGTGCCTTCCCACACGGACAGATGTGTGCGCATACGTCATACACTCACCCATAATTTTTATTTATTTATTTGAGACAGGGTATCTGTGTAGCTCTGGCTGTCCTGTAACTCTATAGACCAGGCTGTCCTTGAACTCAGAGATCCCCCAGCCTGTGTCACTGGAGTGCTGGAATTAAAGGTGTTTGCCTATGTGCTCAGCAATAGTAATGAATCTTAAAAAAAACAGAGGGAGATGAAGACAGATAATGGTGTGGGTGTTAGAGCATTATATCGGGTAGAGCATTGTAAGTCACTGTAAGAACTTTGGCTTTTCAAACTTGAGTGAAGGCCAGTGAGATGACTCAGTGAGTAAAGGTGTTTACTGCCAAGCCTGTTTATTTATTTATTTTTTAAAAACTTTATTTATTTATTATTTATTTATTTATTTGCCTTGGTGTTTGCCTGGAACTGGAACTACAGACAGTTGTTAGCTGCCATGTGAGTGCTGGGAATCGAACCCTGGTCCTCTGGAAGAGCAGCCGGTGCTCTTAACCGCTGAGCCATCTCTCCAGCCCCCGCCAAGTCTGTTTATTAAATTTGATCTCTGGGACCTGTGTGGTGGAAGGAAAGAACCAATTTCTTCAGGTTATCCTCTGACCCTCACATGTGCCTTGTAACACTTGTGCATGTGCACACATATACATGCATACACAAAGTGTAATGTAAAAACTGGAGTGAGATGAAAATACCTCACGGTGTATTGAGCAGTAATGTCCTATGGCTGCTTGTAGAGAGGAGAGATTGGTGGAAGAAGAGAAACTGATGGGGGCTGTGTGAGTGATAAAATAGTAGTTGCATTCTGAATATTATTATTACCAGTTATATGGCATGTCACTTCAAAACTGACTGGCTTTTTTCTAGTCTCTTAGCTTTATATTTCTTTATGTGAGTTAATTAAAAATTAAGCAAAATAATATATTTTTACTGTTTTTTTCTCTCTTAAAGTGTTATGATTCTGATCTGAAATTTAGTTGCGTAGTAGAGGTATATTTGATTGACCTTAGTTATTTTAAGAAGAGTTACCATAAATTGATTATAAACAGTTCAGTATAAATCTATTACTCCAGCTTACTTTAAGAGGCTGGAGGGATGGCTCAGATTGGCAGCTCGCCAAAGGACCTGGGTTTGATTTTTTTAGCATCTACGTGGTGGCTCACAACTATGGTAACTCCAGTTCCAGGGAATCCAACACCCTCTTCTGACCTCCAAGAACATGAGCCATGCACATGGTGAATAGGCATACATGCAGACAAAACATCAATATATAGAAAGCCTTTAGAATTATTATTATTTGTTTTTTGAGATAGGGTTTCTCTGTGTAGTTGTGACTGTCTTGGAATTTGTTGTATAGAACAAACTGGCCTCAAACTTAAGAGATCCCATCCGCATCTGCCTCCTGAGTGCTAGGGTTAAAAGTGTACACTATTGGGGGCTGGAGAGATGGCTCAGCGGTTAAGAGCACCGTCTGCTCTTCCAGAGGACCCGGGTTCGATTCCCAGCACCCACATGGCAGCTAACAACTGTCTGTAGTTCCAGTTCCAGGCAAACACCAAGGCAAATAAATAAACAAATAAAGTTTAAAAAAAAAAAAAGTGTACACTATTATGCCATGCCCAGTTTTTCATTAATCCATGTATTTTTTACTTTACAACCAGTTAAACAGTGCTAAACAGCTGCTGGTGAGGTCAGCACTCTAACCCCAAATGTATTCAGGCCTTTTGTGGTTTGGACCTCATTTGCCTATCAGACACATCTAACACACTTCCCACTTCACATGTTTCAACAAAAGTTAAGGTGTGTTAACTCACACTTGTACTGAGGCTGTTACTTCTCCACGACCTCACCAGTAATACATTCTTCCTTCTGCTTATATAATTTTCTTTTACTATGACTCAAACATTTAATCAGCCACTATTTACTAACAAAGATAGGTATTGGAGATTCAGCAATTATTGATTCAGTTCATATCGTAATGAAATTTATAGCCTAGTAAGGAATAAAGAAGCTAAAATGCTAATAATAAATGCAAATAATTTAAATAGGTGGATCAGAAAGATAGCTCACAAGTAAAGGTACTTGCTATATTGCTATATTGGAACTCACACCCAGAGACCTACATGTATATATCTGACATATACATTACATAGCAGCACTTTTGTTTTGTTCCATTTTGCTGCCTGTTTTGACTTTTAGAAAGCTATCTGCAGAACAGAAAGAAAAATCTCATTTTTGTGAAACAAATAAAATACAGAGTATACTTTACATCTTTGTTTAGGATTGTATGAACACAGAGAAAGGTATAAAGGTATATTTCAGGTCATGTACTCCCCCTTCACTGGGATGTAGCAAGGTAACAAAACAAAACAGTCTGTGTTGTTATATGGGAGGAGATAAAACAGTATGCAAATAAGAAGTAAATATAGTTTGCTAGGTAGAGATAAATAATATAGAAAATGTTACTGGCTAAAGGAAATGGAGGACTGAGAAGGAATTGCTGTTTTATTTTGAATAGTCAGAGTAGGCCTCACTGATAGAGTGATTTAACCTTATTGTAAAATATATATGGAAATATCTAAAACATAATGTGCAATTTATTGAATTGCTATAATGTGAACAACTATGTAACCACCACCCTCATAAAGATGTTGAAGATAGTGTCTCAGAAGTCTCAGACACTCCTGTTTTCAATTATATCCTTTATCCCAACAGAGGTAATTATTAACTTGGCTTTTTATAGTAATTACTCCTGTTTTTCTTTGTAGTTATATCTCTAAATGGCACATATTATTTCTATATGAAATATTTTGAGTTTGTTATACATGGAATTTTACAGAATATATTTTATTTTCAGTATTATCTACACTGTTTTCATGTAATAGTTTTTTTTAGCATAAGGTATTTTGTTGTATATTAGTTCACTTTTACTTTTTTTCTTGGACAGGGGCTCACTCTTCATGTATATCAGGCTGGCCTGAAACTCACAGAGGTCTACCTGCCTTTACCTCCTGAGTTCTGGGACTAAAGGTATGGCCGCCACAGCCATTCTTCTTCCCTCTTACAAGAGTTCTTGTCATAACCTTGGTCCACATGGATCTAAAAATAATCTTTCTATTTTAAATAATTTTGCTTTTCTTTCTGAGATGGTTTCTTACTATAAAGTCAAGAACTTGTTATCTTCCTTTCCATTTTCCTGAGTTCTGAACTTTTGAGCCTGTGTTATTGTACCCAACCTTCATTTTAATCACCTATGCAGAGCCCTTTTAATAAGGTGATGTAACCTATTTGGAAGCTTTGGGGGATGGTGGGTGAACTTTTTTTTTTTAGGGTAGTTATTGAGTCACTTACTCTTAAGTTTGAATATAAAATTCCACCAGTCTAAGCTGGACATGGTAGTACACACCTTTAATCTCAGCACCTGCGGGGCAGAGGCTGAGTTTGAGGCTAACCTGGTCTATAGAGTGAGTGCCAGGATAGCCAGGACTGCATAGAGAAACCCTGTCTTGAAATATAACAAAAAAGTAGTTGGAAAAGGGAGTGAGAATGACATTGAAAAAGAAGGAGTAAGATGGATGTTCTGTGAAGTATAGGAACCGTCAGAGAGTTGTATGTTTGGATGAGCTAATGGAAAAGTGCCTGTGGAAAAATACTAGAAAAATGAGCCTGTTCGAGTAGTCAGGGACAAAGCTATATAGGGCCATATATGCTGAGTTGAGTTCAGATCTTCTCCTGAATTAGTAGTTAACTTTTGAAATAGTCTGATAAGCCAGGGTTATTTGTTTTGGACCCAGAATAAGCAGAGATGTTAAGAAAAGAACCAGAAAAGTTCATGGATGCAAAAAAAAGAAAGATTCTTACCTTTTCTTACCTAGTATAAAACCCACGATGATTATGTGAAAAAAAGGTAGCCTCTACTGTATTTTTCTGTAAGGAGGACCTTAATAAGACATACTTAGTGAGTGGAATAGAAGTCAGAGTAGTAGCTTTAAGAGTAAATATGAGGTGAGCAAATGGACAAGAAATATAGACCACCTTTAGAAAACTTTTATGAAGCAAACGTGAAAGGTAACTAGAGAGAGAAGTAGAGCTGAAGAACTTCGTATTTGTGTCTTTTTGTTTTATTTTGTTTTGTTTTGAGCAGGTTCATGTACCTTAGGCTAGCCTTGAACTTGCCATGTAGCCACGATGACCTAGTGTAGGCACAATGACCTGCCTCCAACTCCTTATTGTTGGGATTACAAGCATGTACCACCATGCCTGGTTTATATGATGCTGGTGTTCAAACCCAGTGCTTTATGCATTCTAGGCAAGGATATTCCTGTTCTGAGAAACAGATTAAAAAAAACAGAGATGAGTCAGGTGGTGGTGGTGGTGCATGCCTTTAAATCAGAGCACTCTGGAGGCAGAGACAGGTAGATCTCTGAGTTGGAGACCAGCCTGATCTACAGAGAAAGTTCCAAGATAGACAGGACTATACAGAGAATCCTTGCCTTAAAAAACCTCAAAAAGAAAAGAAAAAAAAAAAAAAAGGAAAGTGTTGGAGAAAACTCCATCCACATATATCACATACATGTATGCACACTCATGAACACACATACACATATTACATATACTACAGACAGCGTCTCATTATGTAGTCCAGTCATCACATACATGCCTCCACACACTTGAATACACATACACATATACATATACTACAGACAGAGTCTCATTATGTAGTCCTCATTATGTAGTCCAGTCATCACATACATGCCTTCACACACTTGAATACACATACACATATACATATACTACAGACAGAGTCTCATTATGTAGTCCTGGCTGGTCAAGAACTCACTATATAGGCCAGATTGGCTTCCAACTCAGAGATTCATCTGCCTGTGCCTCCTGAGTACTGGGATCAGAAGTGTGCACCACCAAATCAAGCTTGTTCTTGATACTTTTATGTATGGAAGGAACATTTGAATATGAAGCATTTTATATTAATTCATAAGATTTGATAAGAATGGTATACTCTGCTAAGAATTAAAGTAGGGGTCACTATGTGTGGATTTTATATTTTGAGGTGTTGTAGAAGGTTTCTGGGCTGGACTTTTTGGTCTAGCCCAGAGGTTTAGCTCCTCTACTCTCTGCCCCACTTTGCCTCAAATAATCACACAAGTCTTATATTATTTTTACACTGATTGACCTAAGCCCAGGCATATAATTTTCTAACTCCTTCATCTGAACTCAACTCATTTTGTTTAGCCTTGCTGCTCGGTACCTTTTCCTAGAGCAGCATTTTCTCTGCTTCTGCTGCGTCTCACTGTCGTGTCACCATCACATCTCTGTGGCATCTTGAGTGGTGGCTCTGTGTCTGGCATCTGTCTCTGTTCTTCCTGTACTCAAGGGTTTTCTTAGCCTGGTAGCTCTGCCCACACTTCCTGTCTGCCTTCGGCTAATCAGCTTTTATTAAACCCATAGGTGGGACAATTATTTAAAATATAACACATAATCCCACTACATTGAGGTGCTTATCACTGCCATCTCAGTAAGTTTTCTTTAAAAAGTAGTCACAGGGGTGGTGAGATGGTTCAGAGGGTGACATAAATTGGAACATGGTAGAAGAGAGCCCATTCCTGTGGGCTGTTCTCTGACCTTTGTGCCCAGGCAAGTACACACAGATAAACAAATGGGAACAAGTAATAATTGTTAATCTGCCCAGTTTGTAGATAAGTCTCCATTTAGTGGATCATACCTTCAAATAGATATTTGATATGCCTTGATTGAACTTATTTATTAACTGTAACGAAAAGATAAAAGAATAGAACAGGCTAAGAAAGCTAACATCTGGAACATTATACTCCCTACTCATCTTTTTCCTACTCCTCAATCCCAGTTACCATTTTTTTTTTTTTTTTTTAATGAAAACATTTTCCATGTAGTTCTAGGTAACCTTGACTTTCAGATCCTCTACCTTTCACCTCTTAAGTGCTAGGCTCCTAGCTCGTTTTTATAAATGAATATTTTTCTTTATTTTTTGAGATAGGGTCTCTATAGCTCAGGCTGGCTTCAAATTCAAATTCAGGATTCTCTTGCCGTAACCTCTAGGTGCCCCTGCATGTGTAGCATTATGTCTGGCTGCAGTTGAGTATAACTATTTTTGGTTTTTTTTTTTTTGAGACGGGATCTCACAGCAGTGTAGGCTTGCATGGAACTCACATTATAGCTCAGGCTAGCCTTAAATTTAGAGTGATCCTTCTACTTCAGCCTCTTAAATTCTGGGATTACAAATGTTTGCCATTGTGTCTACATACATTTGACTATTTAATTTTTTAATTTTATTATTTTGTATGTATATGTGTTTTACTCCCTTGTATTTCTGTGGACCATATTCAGTAGTTCCAGAAGCCAGAAGAGGTCACCTGATCCCCTGGCACTATAGTTAGCAGTGTTTTGTGAGCTGCCATGTTGTTGCTTGGAATTGAACTCTGATCTTCTAGAAGAGCGTTCAGTGCCCTTAACCAGTGAACCATCTCTCCAGCCCCCATTTGACTATTTAAATTTTTTTTTTATGGGTTAACATATAATGAAAATGGATTTATTTTTGACTGTAAATAATTTCACATTTTGCTAAGAATGAAATAATTTTTAATCTCTAGACAGAAAATATTGTAAATGACACTGATAGGACTGGAATGTAGTTCAGCATGCCTGGCGTGTGTGAAGCCCTGGCTTCAATCCTTAGCTCTCCCTTGCTCCACCACCAAAAATATATTCAGGATATAGATTTTTAAATACATTTAAATATGAACCTTACAGTTATTTTAATGCTCCGGCATCCTAGAATACAATGTGGTAGTATGTGGTGACTGCTGGATATTAGGAAGGGACAAAGAGCTTCTTCAAATATGAAAAGCAATTAGCCTTTCTATAGTTTAACCTAATATCTATTCTCCTTTATACACTACAAGGTTGTTGTCAGTTTCATACACTTTTACTTTATAAAGAACTCCTCTAGGAAGAAGTTTCTGGAGGTTTTCCCAGATGTAGACAGCTACATTTTCTGTTGTGCTTACAACATCTGCAAAGTAGGGCACATCCAGATCCAGGTTCCTGTGATCCAGGGGCTTCATGATGGCCTCCTCCATATATTCTTTGAGGTCAGTCAAATTCATAACCATTCCTGTAACAGGATCAATCTCTCCGTGTACTGTCACCACAACTTTATAGTTGTGTCCATGGCCATTGGGATTGTTGCCTTTTCCAAACACTTTCAAGTTCTCTTCATCACTCAGAGATGGGCTGTGCAGCTGGTGGCTTGTACTGAAGGACACGAGGCGTGACAGTCGTGCACGGCGATGAAGGCCGCACTCATGACTATTTAAATGTTTTGTTATTGTTTTTTGAGGCTCAGTTTCTCTGTATAATCCTGGCTGTCTTGGACCTTTCTCTGTAGATCAACCTAGCCTCAAACTCGGAGATGGGCTTGTCCTGTTTCTAGAGTTCTGGGATTAAAGGCATGCACCACCATGGCCTGCCGATTTATAGACCACTTAGTCTGCTTTCATTTATCTATTGTAAATAGTTGGCTATTGATATGGAAGTGCTAATATATACTCTCTTAAGGTTCAGCTTTTTTTCTTTTGGATATACCTATAAGCAGGACTGATTGAGCATACAGTTACAAACTTTTTAGAGCAGGTGATATTTTAAACTTATTTTTAACTGATATACAAAAACTATACATGTATGTGGGGTACCATATAATATCTAGCTTAATGCTTAGATATTTATACTAAACAAATCTTTTTTATGGTTTTTCTAGATAGGGTTTTCCTGTTTCCCTAGCTGTCCTGAAACTCTCTTTGTAGACCAGGATGGCCTTGAACTCACAGAAATCTGCCTGCCTCTGCCTCCCTGGTGCTGGGATTAAAGGCATGTGTCACCTCCCATTCCCAACCCCCCAACCCCATAGCTTGTTAATTTTTTAAAAAATATACTTATGTAAGTATGTATGTATGTACCTACGTGTATGGATATTTGCTTGTATATTTGTCTATGCTTGCACATGCTTGCATGGAGGCCAGAAGAGGGTTTTGAATTCCATCAAACAGGAGTTACAGATAGTTGTTATTATCTGCCATGTGAAACACTTATCCTTGGTCTCCATGAGCCCCTATGAAGCCCCTAGAGCCCCTAAGTCGATTCTGTGGTTTTCTTGTAGTGCCCTTGGCCACTTTGGATCTCATAATCCTTCCTCCCCCTCCTCCACAGGATTTCTGAGCTCTGCTTAATGTTTGACTGTGGGGATCTGTATCTATTTGCATCAGCTGCTGGGTGAAGCTTCTCTGATGACAATTAAGCTAGGCAACAATCTATGAGTATAGCAAAGTATCAATCATTAAGAATCATTTCATTGACTTTTTTTTTTTTTTCAGCCAGTTATCCAAAGTTCTATCCCAGGTCTCTGGGTCCTGGCCTTCCAGGCAGTATCATTTTCTAGCCTTTTTTTTTTTTTTTTAAACTTTCAACTAATTAAAGTTTTTCCCCTAATTGTTGAAATTATTGTTCATTTTAAGTATGAAATAGTCTTTAAAATGTTTTAAAAATACTTTATTTTCTATTTCAGTGTAAGAGTGTGTCTTCATAAGTTTATGTGTACCTTGTATTCAGGAGCCTCTGGAGGCCAGAAGAGGGTATTGGATTTCCACAGGAACTGGAGTTATTACAGGCAGTTATGAGCCATGTGGTGTGGGTATTGGGAACTAAATCTGGATTTTCTGTAAGAGAAGTAAGCAAGTTTTCTTTCTTTTTTTTCTTTTTGAAACCCTGGCTGTCCTAGAACTCACTTTGTAAATCAGGCTGGGCTCAAACTCACAGAGATTGGTTTGCTTCTACCTCTTTAGTGTGGAAGATTAAAAGCATGTACCACCAGATGGCTCGTCACACTGTTAATCACCAAACCTTCTCTTCAGCCCCATGAAGTAGTCTTTTAAAAAGACATATTTTGAAAGAAAAGATAAGCTGTGTATAGTAATATCTTTTAATGTCATCACTTGGAGGCAGAGGCAGTTGGATTTCTGAGTGTGAGGTCAGCCTGTCTGCATATTGAATTCTAGGTCAGCTATGATTACAAATGAGACTATCTCAAAAAGAAACATATAAATAAAGATCATCCTTGGCTACCTATGTTCAAGGCCAGTCTAAGACGGTTACATGAAAGACTCTGTTTCAAGAAAGAAGAAAGGGGCTGGAGAGATGGCTCAGCGGTTAAGAGCATTGACTGCTCTTCCAGAGGACTTAGGTTTAATTCCCAGACAACTTATAATTGTCTGTAACTACGAGATCTGACACCCTTACACAGACATACTGCAAGCAAAACACAAATGCACATAAAATAAGAATAGATAAATTATTAAAAAATATAAAATGATACTTTAGTTTTGTTGAACCAGAAGCTCAACCAAAGTACCTGCCAGAAACCACAGATTTCTGCCTTCATGTCACTAATATACAATATAGATTCTGTAGTGATTAGCTGTTTCAATGTTTTCAATCAGTGATTAGTGTTGCCAGCAACATGTGATGTGGAATTAGGATTTAGTTTTCATAGCAGACTGGTGGTTGGAGCATAGGACAGGTTAGTGTTACTAAGGACCAGAAATCACTGGGTCTGGGGAGAGTGATTCCATTTGCTCATGCATGACAACATTGTTCTGTACTTGGTGTTCCGTGCTACCATGTGTTCAGTGAGGTCTGGATTGAATGTGGCAGCTCACGGGAGCTGAGGAGAGTTGTGTTTAATCCTTGTCTTTGTAAAACAAACTTAATTAAAGCTGTTTTTCCCCCTTACCTGAGAAAGATGAATTTTTTTTTTGTTTCTTCTGTTTCTACAATTTTATTTTTAAGCTTTCAAAGAGTTGAAAATTTAATTAAAATAACATTTTTTCTTTTACTATAGCACTCCTTTCTCCTAGAGTAAATTGATTAAGCAATTTTTTTCTAAGTATTTTTGTATATAAAAACAGTTATGATATACTGAGCAGTTCAAATTTGTTGAGGTTTTTTAAATTGCCTTTGGTTTAGGGAATATATTTTAAAAGCTTATTTTGTTTTATTACTTTTATATTTTGAACTTTTTATGATACCAAGTTTTTGTTGTTGTTGTTGTTTTTCCAAGACAGAGTTTGTGTAACAGCTCAGGCTGTCTTGAAACTTGATTTTTAGACCAGTCAATAATACCTAGCTATTTACAAATACGTGCACTGAGAGTTTTTGTTTCTTAATAGTGATTAGTAAAGTTGATGTAATGTTTTTAGGAATTCTGAAAATATGGGCTGGAGAGATGGCTCAGGGGTTAAGAGCACCGACTGTTCTTCCAGAGGACCTGAGTTGAATTCCCAGCATCCACATGGCAGCTAACAACTGTCTGTAATTCTTTTTTTTTTTAAATCTTTTTTTTTTTAACTTTATTTATTTATTTATTTATTTATTTATTTGCGTTGGTGTTTGCCTGGAACTGGAACAGTTGTTAGCTACCATGTGGGTGCTGGGAAACGAACCCGGGTCCTCTGGAAGAGCAGACGGTGCTCTTAACCACTGAGCCATCTCTCCAGCCCCAACTGTCTGTAATTCTAAGACCTGACACCCTTACACAGTTATACATGCAGGCAAAATGCCAATTCACATAAAAAAATAAAAATAAATAAATAAAAGAAATTTAGAAAATTGTTGTATTAACATCAGTCATAATACCATATTGAAAACTTTCTATGGGAATTTATCATTTGATAAAAACATTTCAGATTTGTTGTGTGTCTTTTATTGATAATTCATTTGCTTTTGATGAAATTTATGCTGGATAATCTTTGTTCTTTTTTTAAAATTATTTATCTATTTATCTATTTATATTTTATGTCTGAATTCTCTGCATACCAGAAGAGGGCATCAGATGATTGTGAGCCACCATGTGGGTGCTGGGAATTGAACATAGGTCCTCTGGAAGAATAGCCAGTGCTCTTAACTTCTGAGCTAGCTCTCCAGTCCCTTTAGTTTCTTTATATTTAAATATCCTTAGTACTCTAGTAGTATACAGCTGAGAAGTGAATGAGAAGTTTTCCCTTTATTTCTTAAGTTCAGCATTTTCTTAAATGCTAACTAAGAATTTTTCATATCAAGGATTTTTGTGGGAAGGATTTACTATTTGGAGGACAAGCATGTTTTGTTTTTGTTTTTTTTTGAAGCAGTCTCTTACCATGTAGCTCAGGCCTGAAACTCTGAGTTCTCCTAACGATGCTAAATGCTGGATTATAGGCCTGCATCATCAGGCCTAGATAAGAAGTTAAAAAAAATCCTTTTGAGAAATTTAGAAAGGTGAGTATTGAGGGATATTGCAATCTCTTTTAGAAAAAATCTTGGGCCATTTCTTCTGTCCCTATACTCATTTCAGCCTGTTTTATTTTGTTGTTTTTGGTGACACTTTTTTTTTAACTTAAAAATTATTTTGTGCTTTATGTGTATAGGTGTTTTGCCTGCCTGTGTGTCTGTGTACCACATTGTGTGCCTAGTACCCATGAGGCTGGAAGAGGGCATTTGATCCTCTGGAACGGAAGTAACTGAGAGTTATGAGTCACTGTGTGGGCTAAGAATCAAAACTGAATCCTCTGGAAAAGCAGCCAATGCTCTTAACCACTGAGCTAGCCACTCCAGCACCCCAATTTTTTGAAAGGTCTCATGTATACTTGTATGGCCTCAAATTCATGAACCTTTTGCTTCAGTATCCTGTGGCACTAAGCATGGCTTTTATTGGAGTCTTTGAGGAAATTACAGCTTTATACAGATAGCTAACTAGTTGCAAAAGGTAGTATGTTTTAATGGTTAATTTAATATTTAAATTTTTTCCTTGATTCAACACAAAACTTCACAAATCATAGTTTTCCTAAAGGTTAGTTGAAATGTGGAATCTGAAATTATATTGAGGAACTTTTCAAAATGTTGCATTAAAATTCAATAGTTTTGGGGGCTGGAGAGACTTAGCAGTTAAAGGTACTTGATGCTTTTGCAGAGAACTTGGTTTAGTTTCCAACAGTTACATATGATTTGCAACCATCTGTAACTCCAGTTCCAGCAATTCAACATTTCTTCTAACCTGTGCAGGCTTCTTCCCCCATGTGGTACACATATACACTCAGTATTACAGGCACACATGCACACACAATATTTTTTTAAAAAAATCATTGGTTTGACTTGTGAAACCAAAACTCTGAAAACCCTTCTTATTTTGCATAATTTTTAATATTATGCATAAAGCTCTTGAAGATATTAATATATTGTCTTTGTTACTTTTCTCTTACTGTGAAGAGATCATTTCCAAGTCAACTTATAGAAGAAAGAGTTTATTTGGACCTTATAGTTTCAGAAGGTGAGTCCATGTTTTTTATGGTGGGGACATGGAAACAGGCAGGCAGGCAGGCATGACACTGGAGCACCAGCTAAGAGCTTGTATCCTATACACAAACAGGAAATAGAGCATGAGCACATGGGAATAGTGTTGCCTTTGAAACTTCAGAGCTTACCTCAGTGACATACCTCCCAGCAAGGCCACTCCTCTTTATCCTTCCCACACAGTTCTACCAACTGGGGGGCAAATATTCAAGTATATGAGCCTATTGAGGCCAGTCTCATTCAAACACTACACATGTTTTACAACTGTTTTTTTTTTTATTCTTTACTATTAACCAATCATACTAGTACAGATTGAATATCCCTAATCTGAAATATCAGACTTTAAAATTTTTTTTTTCTTTTTGAGACAGAGTTCTTGATCTCTATTTCAGGCTGGCCTGATACTCACTATGTAATTCATGTTGTATCTAAATTTGTGGTTACTCTCCAGCCTCAGCCTATTAAATGCTGGGATTATAGTCAGGAGTCACTTTGCCCAACTATTTTGTTTTAGAAACAAAGACTCACTATGTAGCACAGGCTAATCTCTGTTTCACTATGTATTATCCAGGTTGGTTCTGAACTCTAGATTTTCCTGTTTTAGCTTCCATAGTGCTGAGAATACATGTGTATTCTACATTATATTCAAACACCCAACCTTTTGAGAGTTGATATACCAAAAGTAGAAAATTTTACACCTGATCTCATGTGAATAGATCACAGTTAAAACAGGTACAGTAAAAATATTGTATAAATTACTTTCAGGCTAACTGAATGTGGTAGTTTGAATGTGATTGGCCTCCATAAGCTCATCGGGAGTGCCACTATTAGGAGATGTGGCTTTGTTGAAGTAGGTGTGGCCTTACTGGAGGAAGTGAGTCACTGTGGGGGTGGTCTTTAAGGTCTCATATGCTCAAGCTATACTTAGATTACTTCCTGTTGTCTGCGGGGTCAGGAGATAGGACTCTCAGCTTCTTTTCCAGTACCATGCCTGCCTGCACACTGTCATGTCCCACCATGATGATAATGGACTGAATTTCTGAACTGTAAGATAGCCCAATTAAATGTTTTCTTTGTAAGAGGTGCTGTGGTCATGGTGTCTCTTCACAGCAATAGAAACCCTAACTATGACAGTGTATATGAAGTGTGAATAAATTGTATGTTTAGATTTGTGTCCCTTATGCATGTGTCTTTTAATGCAAATGCAAATATTCCAGAATCTGAAACGTGAACCACTTTTGGTCCCAAGTTTTTGGATAAGGGATATTCAATCTGTGTCATCATTTTGTTTGTGTGTGTGTGTGTGTGTGTGTGTGTGTGTGTGTGTGTGTGTGTGTATGTATGTATGTGTGTGTAACACAGGATTCATATGGGTATGTGGGTTCTGAGAACCAAACTCAGGTCTTTGAGTTTGCACTTTACTTTTTGATCTATCTCCTCAGTGTCATTTATTTAGACTTTTTAAAAGCAAGTTTTTGTGTAGCTCAGTCTGGCCTCAGACTTGCTATGTAGCAGAGAGGACCATGAACTCCTGATCCTGCTGCTTCCACTTCCCATTAGAAACTCCTGTCATCATGCCTGGTTCCAAATCTCACTTCAACAAAAATACTAGAAATAAATAAGTTTAGTAAGGTAGACATGTCAAGAAAGCTGAGATAGGCCAAAAGACAGTCTTCTTTTGCCAAATAGCCAATTGTGAATATAGAGGAATGTTGTGGAAAGAAATTAAATGTGCCATCCGTTTGAACACATCATGAATGATAAGAAAGCAAAATAGACTACATATTGATGTGAGAAAATTTGAATGGTCTGGACAGAAGATTAAATCAACCATTATATTCTTTCAAGCTGAGACCCAATCTGGAGCAAGTGCCTGTCTCTTGAGTTCTTTGAAGGAAGAGAGAAGTGAAGAAACTATGGAAGGAAAGAAAGAAAATATGAGGGTAGTGGAGACTCAGACCATTTTTTTGGTGGTTTTATTTATTTATTTATTTGAGACAGGATTTCTCTGTGTGGTCCTGACTGTCCTAGAACTCACTCTGTAGACCAGACTGGCCTTGAACTCAGAAATCCACCTGCCTCTGCCTCCAGAGTGCTGGGATAAAAGGTGTGTGCCATGACTGTCTGGCTGACACCTATGATTTTTATAGCTATACAAAGTCAGTGCCTGGCTTAAAAGAATAGGCTCACTTTCTTGTTATTTTGTCAATGTCGATGCTAACTTTAATCTGAAACTAATAATTTTCTGCTAGTAAGACAGTGGGTCTGTTTATAATGTATTTTACTGAAAACATTAAGATTTGCTCCAAAAATACTCTTTTCAAATACTGTTTGTTTACAATGTATATGGTACCTGGGAGCCCTGATAGAAATGTAAGATTAATACTGTTTTTATGCCTGCCTTACTAATGAACATCCATTCTGTAGCTCATGGATCAAAAGAGACTGCTTTTTTTTTTTTTTTTTTTTTGTGGTCTCTATTTGTTTCTCCCACCTTCATGTAGGTTGTGTAGATTAAGCTCGGGTTGTCAGGGTTATGCAGTAAGCTCTTTAACAGTGATTGCATTTTTTTTAACTTTATTTATTTACTTATTTATTTGCCTTAGTGTTTGCCTGGAACTGAAACTACGACAGTTGTTAGCTGCCATGTGGGTGCTGGGAATCGAACCCGGGTCTCTGGAAGAGCAGACGGTGCTCTTAACTGCTGAGCCATCTCTCCAGCCCCCAGTGATTGCATCTTTAATGGCTATAGCTAACATAAATAGTGATTCCTTTGATGGATATGAATGAGTGATGGAAATTATATTGCCATAGATACCCTGAAGAAAAAGAAAGCAAAAACCTTGTGGGTGGGTGTGGTGTTCATTCCTCCAGTCTCAGCACGCAGGAAGACTGCTTGAGGAAAGGAAGCCTGGGCTACATAATGAGACCATGTCTCAAAAAAGGAAAAAAAATACAAGCCTTGGACAATAATCAGAATAACAACATTAACATGAGCTTGGAGGAATTTGACTCAAGCATACATGGCATTGAGAGGTTCAGAACTGCAGAGATGGTAGAGATCACAAGAGAATTTGACTTAGAATTGGTTTACTGAGGTGGAATCTGGTAGTAAAGATACTGTGAACTTCATAGTCATACAAAAGATTTAGGATATTACATAATCTTAGTTGATAAAACATAGAGAAGATTCACTCTAATTTTTATTTTTATCTTTTGTATTTTGACATAAGGTCTTTTTTTTTTTTAAACTTTATTTATTTGCCTTGGTGTTTGTCTGGAACTGGAACTACAGACAGTTGTTAGCTGCCATGTGGGTGCTGGGAATCGAACCCAGGTCCTCTGGAAGAGCAGAGGATGCTCTTAACCACTGAGCCATCTCTCCAGCCCCTGACATAAGGTCTTTTTTAAAATTTATTTATTTATTATGTATATCATGTTCTGCCTGTATGTATGTTTGCACACCAGAAGAGGGTACCGGATCTCATTTCATTTTGGATGGTTGTAAGCCACCGTGTGGGTTCTGGAATTTGAATTCAGGACCTCTGGAAGAGTAGCCAGTGCTCTTAACCTCTGAGCCATCTCTCCAGCCTGAGATAAGGTCTTTATATAGAAGGAGTCTTGTCTCACACTCACTACATTTGTGGTTCATGATAGCTTGACTCTGTTCACCCTCCTGCTTTGGCTTCCCTGAGTGCTGTGATCACAGATGTGGAATACCATGCCAGGCTTTTATCCCATACAGTTCAGCATCATCATACGCCACAGGGAAGTCTGGAAGTCTTTCCTGAAAGGGAGAGTCAATCAGTGCCGAAAACTTTGTTGCAATTTTTGTTTGTTTTGTTTTTTGTTTTTCTTTACACAGTGACAGGGTTTTCTACATAAAAGCTCTGGCTGTCCTGGAACTTGCTCTGTATACTAGGCTGGTCTCTAACTCTAAACTGCCTGTCTCTGCCTTCCTTCCTGATTGCTGGGATTAAAGGTGTGTGCTACCATCACCTGACCTACAGTGTAAGTTTAACTCAATATAACATTGATAAATCAAAAAAATCTAACATGACATATTTTATTGTAATGCTTGTTTAATGTGATGATTTAGATTCAAACCCATAGTATCACCAAGGTATGCCTTATTCTTGCCCATTTGAAACTTTGTGGCCATTCAATACAGACTTCTTTCTCCAGACTCCAGCAGCACCGTTTTGTGTAGATTCAGTTGCTCTAGGAACCTGAATAAAAGAAATTATATATTTGTCTCTTGAGCACAGTATCTGTTTTAGATTTCTGCTGTTTTCAGTAGAGGATTACATCTCTTCTCAGCTGTGTGTGATGTTCTTTTGTTCAGAGACTGTAGTTACTTTTCTTGACTGTGTAAATTGACAGCCTGTGCTAATTTCGTTTCTGTTGCTATGATGATAAAAAGAATCTCAGGGGTAAGACACTTACTGTGGCCTACAGTTCCAGGGCATAGTCCATTATTGTTGTGAAGTCAAGACAGGAATTTGAAACAGTTAGTTATTACAATTATCCACAATTAAGAGCAAGAAGAAGTGAATGCATACATTTATGCTGCTTGCTTTTGCTCAGCTTGATCTCTTCATACACAGTTCAGGGAGTGGTGCCACTCACTGTGTGGTAGGTCTTCCCACACTTACTAACTTAAGACAGTCTTTCACAGACATGCCCATAGGCAAATCAGTGTAATCAAATACTCACTGAGGCACTTTCCCAGTGATTCTGTTCCCAACACCCACATCAGGCTGCTCACAACTGCTGAGACTTTAGCTTCAGGAGATCTAATACCTTTTTCTGGCCTCCTTTACATGTGTGGCATATACAGATACATGCACACATACACATAAAATACATATGTATATATTTAAAATTATTTTTATTTTATGTGCATTGTTGTTTTGCCTGCATGTATGTCTGTGTAAGGGTGTCAGATCTTCTGGAACTGGAATTGCAGACATTTGTAAGCTGTCATGTGGTTGATGGGAACTGAATCCAGATCTCTGGAAGAGCAGCCAGTTCCCAGCAACCATTGAGCCATTTCTCCAGCCCCAATATATATACTTCGTGAGACAAGTTTTCTTTGTGTAGCCTTGGCAGTCTTAGAACTCTCTGTGTAGAAATTGCCAGGCTGGTCTCAAACTCACAGAGATCCTTATGCCTCTGTTCCCATCAATAAAATAAATCTTAAAGCTAACTAACCATCACACAGCCCTCGAATAGGATGTGGGGGAGGAAGGTGACTGCCTCACTACTTGGTGAAGTGGAAAAAGAACTGAAGGTCTAACTACTCTTTGAGTAGACACTCAGCCAGTTCTGTTTGGTGACCTATTCATTTTTAGATTTATTTATTTGCATATTGTATGTTTATGAGTACTCTGTCTGCATACATGCCTGCTTGCCAGAGAGGGAATCAGACCCCATTATAGATGATTGTGAGCCACTATCAGATTCCTGGGAATTGACCTCAGACACTGTGGAAGAGCATCCAGTGCTCTGTCTGCTGGAACTGCTGAGCCATCTCTAGTCCTTGGGGCCCATTCTTGAAATCCTCCTTCAGAGACACATTGTACCTCTAATTCCTGCAGGTACAATGATATAAGTTATTGCTTTAGAGTGGACCTCTTTTCTTTAGGCACACGTTTAATGTTTTGGACCCTGCCAATTCAATTGTGTCTTGTTTCTCTTCCTTTATTAGTTTGTTGCTGTTCTCTGTTGTCTCCACTGAATCTCTTCGTTCTTCTGTGCTTAAATATTCAAAGTGCATTTTGTTGCCATTTAGAATTGATTTATATAGGAAATAAGGAACCACATGAATTACCTATGTTCAGGCTGCTTTGTTAGTTGTTTTCTAAAAAAAATTCTTTAATATTTGGACTAGCAGTAATTGCATCATCTGGGAACTTATTAGAAATGCCAACTTCTAAGCCCCAACCTATATCTAGCAAAGTGTGTTGTTGATTTTACTTTGTGTGAGTTATTTATATTGAATGTTTTTTTTTTTTTTTTTTAAAAAAAAAAACACTTTATTTATTTATTATTTATTTATTTGCCTTGGTGTTTGCCTGGAACTGGAACTACAGACAGTTGTTAGCTGCCATGTGGGTGCTGGGAATCGAACCCGGGTCCTCTGGAAGAACAGCCGGTGCTCTTAACCACTGAGCCATCTCTCCAGCCCCTATATTGAATGTTAAAAGAGAATGTTTTTATAGTCCTGAAACCTGAGCGAGAGGCATTACACATTCCAAACTGCTAATTTTTTTTTAAAAGATTTATTTATTATGTATACATTATACAGAAGAGGATACCAGATGTCATCATAGATGGTTGTGAGCCACCATGTAGTTGCTGGGAATTGAACTCAGGACCTATGGAAGAACAGTCAGTGCTCTTAACCTCTGAGCCATCTCTCCAGCCCCTCCAAACTGCTAATTTTTAAGTGAATAAGTAGAAGAATTTTAAAAACTGAGAAGTTATACTTTCAACTGTAGCTAGTTTTATAAGCCATATCAAAACATTTTCAAACAAGTTAGGTATTAGCTGGGGAGGTGGCTCACTGATAGAGGGCTTCTTGACTTACATGCACAAGGCTTGGGTTTGATTTCCAATGCTACCAAATGTTTCTTGTGTGTATAATAGCAAGTTGTTACCTACATAGTAATTTCAGCAGTCTGATAGTTTGGTTCACACTCTTCTTTTTTTTTTTATTCATTCATTCATTCATTTATTTAATTAACTTACTTATCCATTCTCATTTTTTTGTTTAGTTTATTGAGGGCAAATGTTTTGGTAAGGGGGGGCGGGGTGGGACCTTCTTATGTTGAGGCAATAAGGTTTCTTCTTCTTCTTCTTCTTCTTCTTCTTCTTCTTCTTCTTCTTCTTCTTCTTCTTCTTCTTCTTCTTCGTCTATGGATGCATATGGATTTGCATAACAAGAGAAAACAGCTGGCGTATAATCTCAGAGGCAGCCAGTTCTGTCTTAGCAGCAGGAGTGTTCTCAGTTACAACAAGAACAGTTTCTTGTCCAGTGACTAACTTAAATTTGTATCAGTAAGGGGCTAGACAGATGGCTCGGTGGTTAAGAGCACTGAGTGCTTTTCCAGAGGACCCAGGTTCAATTCCCAGCACACACATGGCAGCTCACAACTCTAGCTTCAGGGCAAAACACCAAGGTTCTTGAGCCTGGATCATCTTAGTTGCAGCCTTGAAGCTGATGTGGCCATCTCTTCCCATCAGAGATTTTTAGGGTGTCTTGGTTGACCAAACCATATTAGCCTGGAAGCAACCCACAGGTTCTCATCTTCTATTTCATTACATCTTTCTTCCTGGGCGGGCTCGATCATGTCTCTCCAGTTCACACTCT
Source organism: Sigmodon hispidus (assembly GCA_004025045.1). NCBI lineage: Eukaryota > Metazoa > Chordata > Mammalia > Rodentia > Cricetidae > Sigmodon > Sigmodon hispidus. The sequence continues at coordinate 43,992 of PVIH01006560.1, forward strand.
TCTAACAACACACAAACAAACAAAACCTTCAAGGCCTAAGAATAAATATCAGTGTAGTTCCTGTGTAACAAGCTCAAGGCACTAGATCCTGTTTCTAGCATCGAAAAACAAAAATAGCTTTATTGCAATATAAATTACATACTGTAGTATAGACATAATTCATAGACACTGCATTGTAATGACTCTTAAATCAGTATATTCAGAGTTGCTCAACTATCACAATAGACAAAGTGAAACATTATTAGCCTGCAAGAAATCCTGTATACACCAGCAGTGACTCCAATCTCTCAGCCTTGGTCAACATTGATCTATTTCATATCTCTGTCTGTCAGCTTGTCTATTCTGGACAGTAGGATCATAAAATTGTCAGGTCCAAAGGAAACTCCATTTCCCAAAAGACATTTCAATGTCTATTAAGATTATATTTAAATGGGTGGTAGTGGCACACACCTTTTAATCCCAGCACTGGAGAGGCAGCTGGCAGATCTCTTGAGTTTTAGGCCAGGCTGGTCTACAGAGTGAATTGCAGGACAGTCGGGGTGGGTTATTTTATTTAGCAATCTGAGGGAGAGATGAGCAAACAGAATAAAGAAGACTTAGAGATGAGATTTTTTTTTTTTTTTTTTTTTTTTAAAAGAAATTATTTTTTTCTTTTTTTTTTTTTAAACTTTATTTATTTATTTATTTATTTGCCTTGGTGTTTGCCTGGAACTGAAACAACAGACAGTTGTTAGCTGCCATGTGGGTGCTGGGAATCGAACTCAGGTCCTCTGGAAGAGCAGACGGCGCTCTCAACCGCCGAGCCACCTCTCCAGCCCCCGAGATGAGATTTTTGAGAGTGGAGAGACAAGAAAGTTTAGAGATAAGAGATTTGAGGATCATTTGGGCAGTGGCAGGAGTTGTTACAATCTAAGAACTTGAAAATTTAGTATGCCATTTTTGGCTATTGAGCTATACTAAGGTCAAGCCATTTGTAGTAAGACAAGTAGCCTTAATGGACTGTCTGAGTTTGAAGAGGAAAGAGATTCAAGGAGGCAGCCAGGCACAGAGTAAGAGGCTGGGCAGAGGAGACAGAGCAAGCTCCAGGAGTGAGCTGAGAGCATGTGGGGAGCAAGTGTTCTAGTGACAGGAGTTTCAGTCCAGAGAGACTTGTCAGAGAGAAATGTCCAAATCACAAAGGAGAGGTGTCCCTTTCCATATGATGGCTGCCTAGTAGGGCAAGAGAAGCTGCCTGGCACACCAGAATGCCTTTTGTATAGACAGAGTAAGCTGCAGGAGGGAGCTGACTGAGCAGACAATAGCAGAAGGCTAACTAAAGTTGCTGACAGAGACGGCAACTCTGAGGTGACACTTACCCAGTACTAAGAGAGAGCAGCTAGAGGGAGTAAAAATTTGGAGTCCAGTATGGTGGGTAGCAGAAGATATCAGAAACAAACTGTCCAGAGTTAAGTCAGCAGCTTGGTTTGTTTGGCAGAGGCTGGGACCCTTGGAATGGGTCCATTCATGCCCCTCCTGGGTGTCTTGACATCAGATAAATAAACTGAGAACTGCTTTATGGTATGGTTAAGTGGAGGGTTTGTACTGTAGATGTAAGAAAGAGCAGACAGAGGCATGGAAGAGTTCCAAAGCAGAGAGAGAGAGAGAGAGAGAGAGAGAGAGAGAGAGACAGAGAGAGAGAGAGCACTAACGAGCAGAGGAAGGGGGAGAAGGTCAGAGATGATGGAGGGGAGGTCAGAAAAGAAGAGGGAGCATGGTGGAGAGCAGGGCTGTAAGGAGAGTGAGTGGCTGTGGAGATGGAGGCTCCTGAACTGCAGGTAGTTTAGGGAAGGGAGTGAGATGAGAAGGCTAGGACGCCAGCATGGACCTTGAAGTGTGTAAGAGGTACTTGTGATAGATACTGAGGGAGCCTGGAAACCAGCATGTACTTTGGTATGTTAACAGGCACCACATTTGCCCTTCTTCCTTTTGGAATTCAGGGCAATGATGTTTCCTTTGTACCTAACAGTAATATGGGATCATGATAAGCTTTTAAAGTTTATTATAATGTTTTCAACTCATCTGTTTTATAATCACTACTTCATTACTTTTATTGTTGAATAATAGCTTATCTCCTGATATAAACTCTTATTTCCACTTTTTTTTTGCTATTATAAGTTGTTCAGCTATGAACATTATATACAGATTTTTCTGTAGATATAATACTTTATTTTTTGAATATGTAAAATTGTTGAACTATCAAGTGACTGCTTAGCCTTTGAGGATGTCAAGTTGTTCTTTAAGAAGCTTGTTATTATTTTTATATCCCTAGCAGTAGGATAGAGGTGTACCGTCCATCCTCACTATTTGCTATTTTGTCTTTTTAATGAGAATTACCTTAATGGTATAAAATAGTGTCTCATTATGAATTTTTTTTTAAAGAGAGGATTTCTTGTGGTGATATGTTATATATTTAATTAAATCAATCTGGAATATTAGAGAACAGATCCACCCACAGTCAATCCATGAGAGTTAGAGAGTGGTTAACTCACCATTGAGTGGTGACCTACACCTTTAATTCCATAACTCCAGAGACAGAGATCTTTCTGTGTTTTTGTAAATTGAAGGCTAACTACCAAATAGTAGTAGCTCACATCTTTGATCTTAACCTAGATAAGAAACAATTGGGAGAAGAAGGTATTTAAGGCAGGTGTAGAAAGACAGATTCATTCTGTAGAAGCAAGAGGAGCCAGGCTGAGGAAGCTGGAAGACAGCTGGGTGAGATGTGACTGTGGTGTTTCCTCTCTCTGATATTTCAGCCTTTCCCTGATGTCTGGCTCTGAGTTTCATTTAATACAACCAGAATTCATGCAACAGTTTCTCTGGGTAGCCATGGCTGTCCTGGAACTTGTGCTGTTGTCCAGGCTGGCCTCAAACTCGAGATCTGCCTGCCTCTGTCTCACAAGTGATGGGACTAAAGACGTGCACCACCACTGCTTGACTCATTATGGAGTTTTGTTTGCTTTTGAAGATTGTTTCTTAAGAATTGTATACTCCAGGGGCTGGAGAGATGGCTCAGAGGTTAAGAGCACTGACTGTTCTTCCAGAGGTCCTGAGTTCAATTCCCAGCAAAACCACATGGTGGCTCACAACCATCTATGATGAGGTCTGGCGCCCTCTTCTGTAAAACTGTATGCATAATAAATAAATAAATCAAAAAAAATAAAATAAAAAAAGACTATATATATTTTTTTTTTTTAAAAAAAAAAAAGAATTGTATACTCCAAACTGGCTTGGAAATATCTGTGTATGCCAGGTTGACCTCAAGCTCCTATTGAGCTTCCCCAGTGTTTGGAGTGCAGCATGCACAGTCATGCCCTGCCTCTGTGTCAGTTGTGTTTTGCATTTCCTTGATGACTGACAGTCTTTTCATGTGTTTGCTTTGGCCATATATATGTATGTATATATATATACATATATATATATATATATATAAATTGTGTATGTGCTAGTCACAGTGTGTATGTAGTAGTCAAAGGATGACTATCCTTCTTTCTGTGGCCTCTGGATACTTGAACTTAGGTCGCCAGGCTAGCTCAACACACAGTCACTGTGTTCTACGTAGTACATTCCAGGACACTTAGGATTACGCAGTGAGACTCCATTGTAAGAAGAAAAAAAGATATGTAAAATCCGATGTGGTGGTACATTGCCAATATCCAATATAATATTATTTAGAGTCTTTGTGTCATACTTTAGTCACTGAATAGCTTTTGGAATTAATTGCTCAGGTTAGGGCTTTACTTGTGTTTTGAAGATAAGTTTTGCTGAAGTAAAAGTATTTATGAGGAGGAGAAATCTTTTAGGCAACTATTAGTAACATTTCAAAAGTACCCCCCTGGCTGACATTAATATGACAACTGGTTTGACTGGCAATTGTTTGAATCTTATTGCACATTGGTTAAGGAGCTATTCCTGGGTGAGGAAATTAGAAAATGAACAAACCATTTGCATATACACAATAACATAAATTTCTCTTCTAGCTCTTCCCCCAAAGCCACCTAAGCCAATGACTTCAGCAGGTACAAATGGAATGAAGGACAGTCTCATTTCTCTTCAGGATGCAGAATGGTACTGGGGAGATATTTCCAGGTAACTAAAATGCTGTCCTAATTGAATGCAGTATTTTTCATTGATTCTGAGAGTTATTAGTTAGACATTTTAATATCCTACTAATTTTCTTTCTTTAATTTTTAAATTTATTTAGCTTTATTTATGTGCATTGGTATGAAGTGTCAGATCTTTGGAACAGGAGTTACACAGTTGTAAGCTGCCATGTGGGTGATGGGAATTGAACCCAGGTCCTCTGGGAGAACAGCCAGTGCTCCTAACCCCTGAGCCATCTCTCCAGCCCCCTGATTTTCATTTAAAGATTGCCATTTTAAGAATTGTGTATTGGAACCCTTCAAAAATGTATTTAGGGTTAGTAAGATGGCTCAGAGACTTAAAGGTGTTTGTAGCCAAGCCTGATTACCTGAGTTTAATCCCCTGGATCCTCATGGTTGTAGAAGAAAACTGTCTTCACAAGTTTTCCTTTGACCTTCACACACACACACACACACACACACACACACACACACACACAAATTTCTAAAAAAAGCCTTTAGGGACTGGAGTAATGGCTCAGTGGTTAAAGAGCACTTGCTGTTCTTCCAGAGGACTTGGGTTTGATTTCCAATACTCACATGGTGGTTCACTACTATCTATAACTCCAGTTCCAGAGGATACAAGATATAAGAATATAAGAATATCTCCAAAGGTTTCATGTATGTGGTGAACAGATAGCTAGACATACATGCAGGGAGAATGCCCATACATACTTAAAAACATTCTTTTTTAGGGGGCTGGAGAGATGGCTCAGAGGTTAAGAACAGTGGCTGTTCTTCCAAAGGACCGAGTTCAATTCCCAGCATCCACATAACAACTCACAACTGTCTGTAACTCCACTTCCATGGGATCTGACACCATCATATATGCGGGCAAAGTCCAATGTACATTAAATAAATAAAAATTTTAAAAAATATTAAAAACCCATTCTTTTTAAAATATTTATCTATTTATTATGTATACAGTACAGAAGAGGGCACCAGATGTCATCATAGATGGTTGTGAGCCACCATGTGGTTGCTGGGAATTGAACTTAGGTCCTCTGGAAGAGCAGTCAGTGCTCTTAACCTCTGAGCCATCTCTCCAGCCCCTGCATTCTTTTTTTTTTTTTTTTTTAAAGTGTCATTGTTTCATTCTTATGGCAAAATAACAGGAAGACAAGAAGGTCCTTGGCCTGTGGCTGTTGATTATACTCTTCATACTGTGTCAAGGATGCACTTTTGAGTAGATAATCCTTATACATTTAAGATAGTTATGTGTGATTTATAATATAAGATGCTTATTTTATGAACTTGAATCCCTTTTAACCGCCCCCACCCCTTTCTTTCTTTCTTTTTTTTTTTTTTAGATAGGCTCTTGTTTTCTGCAGTCTTGGCTGCCTGAAACTCAGTATGTAACTCACAGAGATCCCTGCCTTCTGTGTATTTGCCTGCCTTTACTTTTCTTTGTAGCCCAGTCAGGTCCTCGGCCTGGACCTCCTGGCTTGGCTCCTTTACCTTTTTCCTTTCTAAGGCGGTGGTTCTTTTATTATTATTATTAATTGTTATTATTATCATTAATGTGAATTGGTATTTTACCTGCATGTATAACTGTGTAATGGTGTCAGATCTTGGAACTACAGACAGTTGTTAGCTGCCATGTGGATGCTGGGAATCGAACTCAGGTCCTCCAGAACAGTCAGTGCTCTTAACTGCTGAGCTATCTCTCCAGCCCCAGCAGTGGTTCTTATATCTTGCACAGAACTCATTTGATGACCCTAACCCTAACCCAAGAATCTTTGAGGCAGGGTCTTGTTTTGTAATCAGTGCCAACCTAGGACTATCTCAAACTTGTGATCTCTTGTGTTAGCCTTTTTAGTGCTAGGATGTTAAGCCACACCCACCATTAGGTGATTTTGACTCACTCTTTTTGTTCAGTTTTTGAGACAGGTCTCTCTAGCTGTCTTGGAACTCACTCTGTATACCAGGCTGGCCTCAAACTCTGAGCTGCACCTGATTCTGCTTCTGGAGTGCTGGAACTAGAGACATTTAACTACCCCTGGTTTAAGCAGTTTTTAAAAATTTTTTATTATCTTAGTTTTTGAGACTACATCATTTTTCTCTTCCCTTTCCTCCTTCCAAACTTCATATATTCTTTCATGCTCTCTTTCAAATGCATGACTTCTTTTTCTAACTTCTTTATATAGCTCATTCTCTGAAATAGACTTCCAAGATAGATCTGCTTTTTGTGTAAAGTGTGGATTTAGATAATTTTTGAATACAGAGAGGGAATATAGATATATTCTTACATTTTTCTTAATTTGAATATTATATCTTTTATTTATGTTTATTTCTCATTAAAGTTTAATGAGTCTCTAATGGTTTTGTTGTTTTTTTGTTTATTGTTGCTCTTTGGGACAATTTTCCCCGTGTAGTACAGTCTGGCTCACCTGACTCCTCCCTCCTCAGCCTCCTGATTGGTCAGTTTACAGGCTTGCACTGTCATGCCTAAGATCTAGTGCATTTCCTTTTTTTTTTTTTTTTTAAAACCCTGTTTATGTCAAAGTAGGCTCCAGTTTGATGCTGTAGTGCCATAATACAGCATCAGTTCTTCCTTCTCTGACCTGTCAAATGTACCTGTTCCATTTCTTTGTTACCCATACTATCTTAAGTGTATCTTTTCATTGATATTCTGTGCACCTACACTGTTACCCACACAATTACCAGCTGTTTTCAGAACACTCAAATTATTTGTTAAAACAGAAATGTTCTTCCTTTCCTGAGATTAAAGGTGTGAGTTACTACTATTTGGTAGTTAGGCCTGGAAATTACAGAAACAAGAAAGATCCTGTCTCTGGAGTTATAGGATTAAAAGTCTTTCCCCATGCTGGGATTAAAGGCATAAATTACTAATCCCTGACCCTCCTGGATTGACTGTGGGTAGATCTGTTCTCTGATATTCCAGACTGGTTTTATTAAATATATAACATATCACCACAGTTATTCATATGTCAGCATTTTATTTCCTTTTAAGATTAATATCAGTATTTGTAAATACTACTACATTTGTTTATTCATCTAGATAGGAGGATTTGGTGGACATTATTTATCCATTTTAGCTTTTGTGCTGTTGTACGTAATGCTGTTATAAATATTATTTATAAGTAAATATCTGCTTGAGTTCTTGTTTTTGATGATTTTGGATATTTACCCGGAAGTGAGGTTGCTAGATCATTTGTTACTCTGTGTTTAACTTTTGGAAAGGACTTAATACATTTTATGTTAAAATTCAGTAGACCAATTTTTAGTATTATACAGTAAAAGTGTTTTTAAATACTTAAAGGCTTTCTTTTTTGGGCCACCAACTAGTTCCAAATCATGACACAGAGACTTTTTATCAGTTATCTTGGCTTTATCTTATACTTGTTCCACTGGCTATCATAACTTAATCTGCTTCTCTTCATCTTCATTTTACCTTGAGGCTTTTTCTTTCTGCAAGTCCTACTTTCTCTGCTTCTCTGTCATTGCTGCTGGCCTGGATTCTGGCCCTGGGTGTGTCTTTCTTTTTCTCTCTTGTTTTCTCCTCCTCCTCCTCTCCAGCCTAGATTTCTCCTCCTACTTATTTTCTCTTCCTGCTAGCTCTACCTATCCCTCTCCCACCTACCTATTGGCCCTTCATCTTTTTATTAGACCAATCAGGTGTCTTATGCAGGCAAGGTGAAACAAATGCTTCATACTTTTACATAATTAAACAAATACAGCATAAAGAAATGTAACACATCTTTACACTTTAACAAAGGCAACAGAAACAAATGTAACACACCTTTGCCTAGTTAAAGTAATATTCCACAACATAAAGGCTATTTAAACTATACTTTAAAAATCATGTTTTACTAGAATGTAAGGATCTTTCTGTCCTACATTCCACTGAATAATGTTCCTGAAATTTCTAAACTGCAGAAGGAATTTGTTAACATTAATTCAAATTAGAGAGCATGGTGTTGATAGGCTGTGAACGTCAGTAACAGCTGCCACTGCTGCTTAAAATAATGCCCTTCTTAGACAGCTGTGGGTTTACTTGAAACTCTTCATGTTCAGACCTGCCTGAGAAAGCCCTAAAGGCATATTAGAAACATGACCTGAACAGACAATTGAAATCTGGAGGAGTTAAACATCAAGTAGTCTTTCCCTAGATTACATAATACCAAAAATAAAAACAGAAATCGTTTCCATGGAGAGGACCTAGGTGACTACTGGAGACTTGAGGGTATTGTAACCTTCCAGCTGATCTTGATAATAATATGTGAAGACAGCTAGTGGGTAAGATTTTTTTTTTCTTTTTCAAATGTTCTGTATAATTTTGCTTTGCAGGGAAGAGGTAAATGACAAATTACGGGACATGCCAGATGGTACCTTCTTAGTGCGTGATGCCTCAACAAAAATGCAGGGGGACTATACATTGACTTTGAGGTAAGTGCTTTTCTGCCTTCGGCTAGTGTCCCCCTAGCATGGATATATATAGAATTCTGTATTTTGCTTAAATATTTATATACATTCCATATTTTTATTTAATTTATATATATCATTTTTAGTTTAGCTAACATTTTTGACTTTAAAATCCCTTTCCTGTATATAAAATATTTAAACATAACATGATGCCTATTTTATATTTTAAATACATGTGTTAATAAAAAAGCTAAAATTCCTAATGTTATGGAATAAGGAATATCTTATCTTATTCTTTTACTTCATTAATGAAGTAAACGGCATAAGCATAGCTCAAGGTTATTAATGAGACTAATTCTCTAAAAACTCTTATTTCTAATGTGGGTTCTAGGAAGTAGAACTCAGCATAATTTTGACAGATAAGGATATGTAGACAATAAAATAGCCATTAGCCTGTTCAGTGCCTTCCTTGTGGACATATTAGTATTTTATAGATGGTAGAGATATGAAATTTTATACTTATAAAGATGGGACATATATTAAAAACAGGTTAAGAGAAACTTTGTTAGGTATTTCAACATTTATTTTTAATTATTAGAATTACATAATTGTGGGCTGGAGAGATGGCTCAGTATTTAAAAGCAGATATAGCTGTTAAGGACATGATTTGGAGGGTTCTTTGTACTCATATCAGGTGGCCCACAACTGTCTTTAATGCAGCTTCACAAGATCTATGTTCTCCATAAACATATGCATAGTTTAAATAAAAATAAAATATTAAAATTCCCTAATTGTAATAAATTTTGACGACTTGCTTTGCTTGTGTAATATTAGTGATTCATTCCTTTGTACATTTATTAAAGGCTTTATATATAATGGGCAGGCACTCTGTCTCTAGGACTACATCCCAGCCACTTACTTATTGATCTATTGTGGCAGAATCTTACTTACTGTTTAGCTGTAGCTAAACTGGAACTTACTATGTAGGCAAAGTCGGCCTTGACCTTAAGAGATTGACCTGCCTCTACCTCCCTTTATTGGAATTGAAGGAATAAAGATATGTGAGGTGTGTGTGTGTGTGAGCACACATCCATAACACACATACCATAGCACACATCCCATAGCACACATGTTGTCAAAGGACAACCTTGTGGAGTCAGTTCTTTCCACCTTCAACTGGGTACTGTAACTGGCCTTTTGTTGTTGTTTTTCCTGACTACTTGGTCCCAAATAAAAACACAGAGGCTTATATATGAATATAAACACTTGACCAATAGCTCAGGTGTATTACTAACTAGTATTTACATCTAAACTAATCCATTTCTATTAATTTATGTATTACCATGTCACTCATGGCTTTATCTGTCTTCCAACATCTTGCTTCCTGGGTGACTCACTGTCATCTTCCCTGACTCTGCCTTTCCTCAGCTTGATTGTCCCACCTGACTCTATCCTGCCTTGCTATAGGCCAGTTAGTTTCAGTTTAACATCTTTAAGGTTCATATATGTTGTTGGAGCATGGATTTGAATTATATTTTCTTCTAAAGAGATCTGCCTGCCTCTGCCTCCTGAGTTTTAGGATTAAAGGTGTGCACTACCATGCCCAGTTTGAATTATATATTCACTAAGTCTAGATAATATTTTATTGTAAACATATAACATTTTAGTTATCTAGTCACTAGTTGATAGATGTTGGCAAGAATGGTTTAAGGTTTTCATTCATCTAGAAAAGATTGGCAAATAGTTGGTTTTCAGTATATATTAGGATGGAGGATAGAGTAAATGAGAGAAGAACAGGGAAGCTTTCTCAGAGGAAATGGCATTTGAATAATCCCTTTATTGGTTTTGTTAGGCAGACAAATGATAGACTTTATTCAGTTTAACACTTAATCTCAGTGATATTTAATTACACAGATTATCTAACTGTTGCGTGCCACCTCGCCAGCAAGGAACACGCAACACCGGATCCTTCTCTTTGCAGTTTATTCGGGCCTTTTATTATCTTCTTGTCTTTCACTCACTCACTCTCACTGTCAGACGTATGACGAACGACCCACTCACTCACTCTTAGACGAATGACGAACCACCTGGGGGTGTGTGTGTGTGTGGGGTATGTGTATGTGGGGGGGTGGGGGTGGGGAGTCCGCTCATGGCTAAATACCCTTTGGGCTTCCAATCCCGGTAAGCCACGTGGACATCGCCCATAGGTCCTGAGGTGTGGAAGCAAGCCACCATCCTCGCCTACAACCAATAAGGAGTTGTTTACTCCCGAGAGCACTCACCATCAGGAAGGTGGAAGGCGGAAACCAGCGCCACCTTTAGGGCGTGGTACAACGCAGCTCCCTACATCTAACAAGTTAAATCTTTTGTCTCTTGTAACTCCCACCCAGGAGGCAAAGACCTGGTAAGGTTGAATTTATAATCCTAATAAGAAGTGAAGGGTGGAGGGGCTGGAGAGATGGCTCAGTGGTTAAGAGCACTGGCTGTTCTTCTAGAGGTCCTGAGTTTAGTTCCCAAGACCCACATGGCAGCTCACAACCATCTGTAACCCCATTCCAGAACATCTGATGTCCTCTTTTGGTCTGTATGAGCACCATGGAAGCACACAATGCAGATATCCATGCAGGCAAACACCCACACACATTAAACATTTTAAAAAAGGATACGCATACAGCCTAGTGGTGGAGAGCTTGCTTAACATGAATGAGGGCCCTAGGTCCCATCTCCAGTGCTGCCAGAGTAACAAACAAAAGTTTTGTGTAAAAGACCACTTAGGTAAAGAAAAAGAAGTAAGCTGTATTGAACATGAGTTAAAGTAATAGAGTTTCCAAAAATATGCTTTGGGGCTGAAAGAAAGAAGGGAGATACACTGTTAAGGGCATATTGAAATCTGATTTTCATGGAAGAAATGGTATTTTATATGTAGAAACAGGGGTGTGAATTGTAAAAGTAGGTAACACTAAGAGTGAGGAAAGATGGCAGTGAGAAATTAGAGCATTTTTTGTGTGATTCAGTTCCACTTAGCTCAGATTCTGGCTTGTAAAGTTTGTTATGAGCAAGTAGTGGGGGATAGAAGTTTGGGAGTTTAGAGAGCCTTGAATTCTAATATATGGAGTTTATAAAATAGTATAGGAAGGTAGTAGAGTTGTTCTAATACTATACTTTAAAAGAAAGAAGAAGGTTGGAGAGATGGCTCAGAGGTTAAGAGCACTGACTGTTCTTCCAGAGGTCCTGAGTTCAATTCCTAGCAACCACATGGTGGCTCACAACCATCTATGATGACATCTAGTACCCTCTTCTATATACTATATACATAATAAGTAAATAAAACTTAAAAAAAAAAGAAACAAAAAGAAAGAAAGAAGAAGCAGGATGGAAGACATAGTTCTGCCAGGGAGAGTTTCGCTGCCATTTAAGACACCTGGATTTGATTCTTGGGATCAGGTGTGCGGATGTATGCCTATAATCTCAGCAGGATCCCATGAAGATCCTAAATTGAAGGTCATACCTGGCTGGCTATATGAAGAGTATGAGGCCTACCTAGGCCAAATGAGACCCTGTCTTAAAACAACAAAACAAAACAAATGAACTTAGGAAGCTTTTACAAAGTGAGGGGTATTCATGATTGAATTGAAAATTTATTGCTTCATCATTTAACATTGTTCAGTGTTAACAGTGCTAACAGTGTTCAGAGACTCCTCTAGGCAAAGAAAATGACAACATAATATGACCTCTTGTAATGTTTTTATTCTTGGTGAGAGAAAGGGACTGAAGACAGGAAGACAAAATAAGCACATTAAAAAAGAAATGAGATGAAATAACTTCATAGCCTGTGAAATCCTACAGGAAGGAGCTTGATGTGCTGGGAAAAATGGAAGGAATTTGAGGAGGGCTTTTGAGGTGATGACCTCTGAGAGCCGAAGGATTAGAAGTCACCAGCCAGAGAGGTGTCCCCAGAGGGGAGAACAAAAAATACAAAGCTGACAATTTGGGGGAAGATTTAATGCTCTGACAAATGCAAAGACCATTTTGTGGTTGGCTTACATTGTCAAGGAGTGTAAATGATGAAACTGAAATTTGAAAAATTAGAAGGGAAACATACTAGAGATAATTTTTTAAGGATAATGATTATATAGCTAGGAAACAGACTGAAGAGGAATAGAGTGAAATATTGCATGATTTCTTCTTGTGTGTGTGTGTGTGTGTGTGTGTGTGGTTTGTTTAATGTATGTATACACTATTCTGCCTGCACACCAGAAGAGGGCACCAGATCTCATTACAGATGGTTATGAGCCACCATGTAGTTTCTGGGAATTGAATGCAAGATCTCTTGGAGAGCAGCCAGTGCTCTTAATCTCTGAGCCATCACTACAGCCCCATCTTCTTGGTCTTATAATAAAAACCTGGAGCCAGATTTTGGGGAAAAGCTGAAAGATCAGAGAGACAGAGGAATAGCCACAGCCACTTCTCACCTAGCCACTCCTCAGGAATCCTCAGACTGAATATGAGGGGTTGAACTCCTGCCTCCTCTTTCCCTGCCCAGCTATCTCACTTCCTGGTTCACCTTTCCTAGAGCTAGGATTAAAGGTGTTCACCACCACTGTCTGGCTCTGTTTGGCTTTGAACTCACAGAGATCCAGATGGATCTCTCTGGCAAAATCTGTGAATGGCTCTGTCCACTGATCTTCTGGCAAGCTTTACTAGATACACAATATATGACCTCAGTGAAAGTGAAGAGTAACAACATCAGAGCCATGGCAGAGTGATATATTGAGAAGTAAGAGACCATGGGGGTGCACACCTTTATTCCAGCACTTGGAAGGCAGAAGCAGGCAGCTCTCTGAGTTAGAGGCCAGCCTGTTCTACATAGTGAGTTCCAAGACAGCCAGGGCTACACACTGAGAAGCTGTCTTGAAGAAAGAAAAGCAACAACAAGGGGTGCGTGGCTGGGGAGATGGCTTATTGGGTGAAAGTGTTTGCTGCCAAGTCTGATGACTTGTTCAGCCCTGGGAACCTCAGGGGGAAGGAAAGAATCAATCCTGAACACTGTCCCATGATCTCTGATTTTCGTTAACAATGTAATACATGAACATTTCCTTTTTAAAGGAAGAAAGGAGCTGGTGTTCCTCCTTAGATGTTAGACTGCTTGTCTACACACAAATCTCCAAATTACATCTCCAGAACCACATAAACCAGTTATGATGTAATCTCAGAACTGGAGGTGGGAACAGAAAGTCTAGAGTGAAAGGCTGTCCTTGGCTAGTAGACTTTGCTGACCCTCCTCAGAATGACACCCCCACAACCACAGGAAAAGAAAGAGCAGGAAGAGAAGGAAGGACTGGGGACAAGGAGATAGAGCCTGGATGTGGTGAAGGTTAGTGGTGATCATTCCATGGAAGAGAGGAAAGTGAGACTAGATCGTAGGGACCAGCAGTGAGGAAGGAAGCTTTCAGGTCCTTAGCCAGCTTTTAACTGGGATTGATGGTGACTCAATAGTTAAAGGCACTTGCTATGCAGTGTCTAACGACATAAGTTCAATCTCCAGAGACCAGTGCATGTGTCAGTTCCTTCAATGATGAAATATTAAAAAAAAAAAACTGTGTAAGCTTAGTAACCAGATGGTCTATAAAAATTGTTTACTTAAAAATGTTTAGACTCTGTTGTCTGCCTGGCATTGATCTGGTGCTAGGATACAAAGAAGAATGTCACTATTCTTTTTGTTGTTTAAGAAGATTAAGAGAGAGACATATAACTAAAAATTCATGAAGATGTGTTCATTTCTCTACTTAGAGACCATGGTTTGTATTACAATTACCTCTGTAAAAATATCCTCAATTTCCCTTAAATTCAACTCTTACCTACTTGCCTTTCCTTGAGAAGTTGAACATGGAAGAAAAAGCCTCCAAAGCACTGTGACTGATTTTCCAGTAAGTTCTTGACTGCTGGCCTCAGTGAGCTTTAGGAGCATCCAGCTTCTTCATTTCTGCATTCTGTAATCCCTTTATCTTCCCATTTTCGTAGATGACAACCTGCATGTTCTCTGTCTCTAGCTCAGGTCTACAGTTCTCCCTATTAGCTAAAAAACTTACTTCTTGTTTCTCTGGGAATGCACACATAAGAGAACTTCCTCATATTCTTATTGCCACAGCTGTCAGTATTTGCCCACTAGTGTGAACACTTTGCCTTTTTTCCCAGGTCTGGTGAATGATTGCTTCATTCCGGGGCTACATTTCTATTTGTGGAATAGCTCTTACCCATCCCTCTGACCCACTGATGTCCAGCACGCTACAGATGATCTTGTCTAGGTTTTAGGACTACAGCTCAGTAGTAGGTCACTTGTTTTGTATGAACGAAGCCCTAGGTTCAGTTTCTAATATTTTCCTTCCCTAAATAATTATCCTTTCTTCTTTTTTTCTTTCATCCTTTTCTTCCTGTTCCTTAAAACAAGACCAAAAAAGAACAAAACTAACAAACAAAAAATTGGGTCTCACTATGTAGCCTGCTGGCCTGAAACTAACCATGTAGACCAGGCTGACCTCATACTCACAGAGATCCCATCTCTGCTGTGATCAAAGCTGTGTGCGCCTAACTTGGCCTTATGTTTAATTCATTTTAAGAAGGTTTGTATACTTATTATTAGCTAAAACCTTTTAAGATTTCATTCAAGGTCTTTCTTTGCCAAGCCCAATGATTATTAGATCGTTGATAATTTTATTTTGAAAACTTTTCAGAAAAAAATTATGTATTTCTAATGTTTTGGTGAGTGCATGTGAATACAAGTGCCTATGGATGGAGGAAGAGGTGACTGATCTGGAGCTGGACTTACAGGCGGTTTCAGGCTTCTTGAAATGGAGCAGAGCACTTGAATTCTGTTCCTAGCACCTCCTTCCTGCAGCTCACAACCCTCTGTAAATCTAGCTGAGAATCTAAAGCTTTTGACTCATCAGACACCTGCAAGTTTGAGCCACACATACATAATTAAAAATAGTAAGTCTTTTTTTTTTTTTTAATTAAAGCCTTACTATAGTCTACAAGCTGATTCATGACTTGTTATTTCCTCTCTTTGGTTATAAATATTAAAAGCCCTGGAATCACTGGCTTTTTTTTTTTTTTAAGATAGTGTCACTTATGTAGCCTGGAACTTTATTTGTATTTTTACTTTTTAAAAATTTCTTTGTTAAAAAAAAAAAAACAAAAACAAGATTCAATGCTATTTTTTGTAGTGGCAAGCACATTTTTTATTTTATACTGCTTAAGAATGGAAGAGCATGATTATATGCCACTAAAGACACCAGAAAAGAATGTATATTCCTTTCAGATTAATCTTGAATCAATTGTGATTAAATTTTATTTATATATGATGACTATTAGAAACTTTACTAAAATATAAACCATATAATTCAAAGTCTACTAAAATTAAAAAAAAAAAATTTCTTTGTGCGTGCATGCCTGTCTGTCTTCATGTGTGCCGCAGTGTGCTTGCGAAGGTCAGAGGGCAACTTATGGGTGCTGTATTTTTCCTTCTACTAAGTAGGTTCTGTCAATGGAGCTGAAGTTGTCAGGATTGGTGGCAAGGGTGCTTACCTGATGAGCTGTCTCTGTAACTCTTCTTTAATTTTCTATTTTTAGTTTGAAGAAAGAGGATTAAGTTCTGTGAGAGTATGGACTGTATATGGCTTGTTTGTCCTTGTGTCCACAGCACGCTGTGTAGTTCCTGGTGCATAGTAGATGTTTGTGGGGTCTGTAAACTACAGGCCTGGCAGAGTAACCATCTGAGTGAGGCAGGAAGGAAATCTGGTTAAACATGACTTATTAGCCAGCCAGTTTTGGTTCAAACTTCTAGAATCTGATCCTGGGCAGTTTATTTTTAGACATATTTAAGCATAGCACAATTTGGGAAAAAAAGTTTTTTTTATGATAATTAATCCAACTCTGTGTGTACAACAAAGCTTAAAACATGTTTACATCAAAACTCTTTACAAAGTATATATGACCTCTTCCAAATGATGGGGTTCCTTGACTCAGAGACAATGCTCAGGGGTCTAGGAAGAATGACTGAGGGTGTCATCCATAACTTGTGAGAGTCAGGATGGCCTGGCCCTAAGATAACACAGAAGTTATAACCTAGGCTGTTATAAATTACACGTGACATCTTTCATAAGAATGGGTTTAACTGATTGAGAAGCAGTGCTTAAGATCTAGGGAAGAGTCTGGGCTAAACAAACATAATAGCCTGGGGGATTCAGGTTAAGACTGACCCTACAGGGGGCTGGTCCTACAGATAGCAAAGATTACCAGGTACCAGTCAGCGTACTATCGCTGTGAAGAGACACCATGATCACAGAAACTCTTTTTTTAATATTTATTTTTATTTTTTATGTGAATTGGTGTTTTGCCTGCATGTATATCTGTGTTGTAAGGGTGTCAGATCTTAGAATTACAGACAGTTGTGAGCTGCCATGTGTTTGCTGGGAATCAAACTCAGGTCCTCCGGAAGAACAGTCAGTGCTCTTAACTATTGAGCCATCTCTCCAGCCCCTCACAGCAACTCTTATAAAAGAAAGCCTGTAATTGGAGCATGCTCACAGTTTCAGAGGTTTACTCTATTATTATGGTGGGGAGTTTGGTAGCATGCAGGCAGAGATGGTGCTGGAGAAGGAGCTGAGGTTTCATGCAGGCAGCAGGAAATGTCAGACTTTGGGCTTGGCATGGGCTTCTGAAACTTCAGAGCTCATTCACTCCCAGAGACACACTTCCTCTAACAAGACCACACCTTTAAATAATGCCATTCCAATCTGTGAACCCATGGGGGCCATTCTTATGCAAACCACCACACCAGGTTCCCAGCCTTCTAAGTGGAAAGCAGGTTATACATGCCCCTTGGAGGAGCCCTGTGTATTAACGTTTGTCATTTTTTTTTTTAAACTTTATTTATTTATTTGCCTTGGTGTTTGCCTGGAACTGGAACTACAGACAGTTGTTAGCTGCCATGTGGGTGCTGGGAATCGAACCCGGGTCCTCTGGAAGAGCAGATGGTGCTCTTAACCGCTGAGCCATCTCTCCAGCCCCTTGTTTAGTCTTTCACAGATCCCAGTGTATCATCTGTCATGTATAATAAATGCACAGCATAAAAAAATATAAGACCCCTCCCCCATTTTATGGTGCTATTAGAAAAAAAATGAATGGGAGTAGCACAGTATTTCACTGTTAAAATGAATCAACCTGATGATGGTTTAGATTATGCTTCCAGGGGCTTACAAAAACATTGCTATTTTAATTAGAATTTTAATTTTAGCTAGAAATTTTTTTCTTCTTCCTTATTTCCCCTATTTTTATTTTCTTCTTTTTAATGCAAGATCTTGCCTTGTAGCCCAGACATATTAGCTTCACATTTATGATCCTCTTTTAAAGTGTTAGGATTACAGGCATGTGCTACCACACTTAGTCTTATAAATGATCTTTTAAGGAATTATTTGGGTTTGACTCAGCAAATAAAGGTGGTCTGAGCTTCTTAAACATCAAATTTTATCTGTAGTAAAACCTCAAGTGTTTTGGTGATACTGAGACAAATGTTCTTTAATTCCCTTTATATAGAGCTGGCTTCTGCTTCTGCTTCTGCTCAGATAGAGCTATCCTAACAAGATCACCTTTGTTCTCCATGATAAAATTTAAAAAAATAATTCATAAAAAAAGAAGAGAAATAATTTACATATGTTTTAGTTATTTTCAAGTAGTATTTTAGTCTGAATTTGTTGATACTGAACGTTGTATATATTTTGGTCTCTATGTAGTCCTGGGTGTCCTGAACTCACTGTATAGACCAGGTTGGCCTAGAACACACAGGCCTGGGATTAAAGATGTGTATTACCATGTCTAACCATAGTTGATTTTTAACAACTAAGGTATTTTATGAACAAAACAAATGGGGGGGTGGTGGGAAGAAAGGAGTATATCAGGTGTGATGGCCTGGCACTTGGAAGCAGTGACAGGCAGATGTTCAAGACAGATCTAACAAAGCAAGTTCTAGGACGGTCATGACTACAGAGAGACCTTTTCTCAAAAACAAACAGTAAAACAAAACAAAAAGAAGGAAAAATAGGTAAGAAAATAATATACTAGGTGGTGATGCATACCTTGAATGGAGGCAGAGAAATCCAGTTTCAAAACAACAAAAAAGAATACATACTTGCAAACACATTGTTTATATATGTGTTTTTACCATTTCTAGCCTTATTAGTGTAATAATACATCTATTTGCTGTGAACTAAATTTTTATATCTCTGTTGTAATTAGTGTTTTAAGAGAATTCTGGGGGAAAATGCTATAGATGTTTTTTTGTTGTTCACAGGAAGGGAGGAAATAATAAATTAATAAAGATCTATCATCGGGATGGTAAATACGGCTTTTCTGACCCTCTGACTTTTAATTCTGTGGTGGAGCTCATTAACCACTATCACCATGAATCTCTTGCTCAGTACAATCCCAAACTGGATGTGAAGCTGATGTACCCAGTATCCAGATACCAACAGGTATGACTACAGATGTTCTCATAGCATTATTTAATATAATTTTATTCTATTTATCAGGCTTATTGATGAAAAAGAAGTCTAGGAGCTGGAGAGATGATGGCTCAGTGGTTAAGAGCATTGACTGCTCTTCCAGAGGTCCTGAGTTCAATTCCCAGAAATCACATGGTGGCTCACAACCATCTGTAGTGAGTGTTGGTTTTGCATGTGAGATATCTCTTTCTCTCTCTCTTTCTCTCTCTCTCTGTCTCTCTCTCTCTCTCTCTCTCTCTCTCTCTCTCTCTCTCTCTCTCTCTCTCTCTCTCTCTCTCTCTCCCAAGGCTACAGGAGGTGCTGGAGCCAAGTTGGCTTCACCATGTGGAGTGCTAGGAATATTTACATACTTACAGTGAAGTCTGGAGCCTCTTCTGGCCTGCAGGGGCACATGTAGGCAGAACACTATATACATCATAAATAAATAAATCTTAAAAAAAAAAAAAAAAAGATGGGACTGGAGAAGAGAAGTAGCTGGGGCTGGAGAGGTGGCTCAGTGGTTGAGAGCACTGGCTGCTCTTTCAGAGGACCCGGGTTCTATTCCCAGCACCCACATGGCAGCTCACTGTTGTCTCTCACTCCACTTCTAGAGAATCCAAGACCTTCACACAGACATGTATGCAGGCAAACCACCAATGCACATGAAAAATAAAAGTAAATCATTAAAAAAATAAAAAAAAGAAAAAGAAGTCTATTTTGTATTTATTTTCCCATTTAATCCTGAATTTGATGGTGCTTGACTTTAATCCCAGCAGAGGCAGGCAGATGTCTGTGAGTTCCAGGACAGCCAGGGATATGTGAAACCCTGTATCTCTCACACACAAATACACACACAGGAAGGAAGGAAGGAAGGAAGGAAGGAAGGAAGGAAGGAAGGAAGGAAAAGATATATTTCCTAAGTGACATTTTAGGTATTTTAGTTTGTTTTTTTTGAAATAGTGTTTCACGTAGATAGCCTGGTTTTGAAATCACTATGTTGTGGACTTGAATTTCTGATCCTCCTGCCTCAGTCTTCTGAGTTCTGGGATTTTAGGTTTTTGCTATAATACATCTGTGTGTGGGGGGTGTAAGAGGGGAGTGTAGTTTTGGTTTTTTGTTTTGTTTTGGTTTTTTAAACTCTTTGGAGGCCTACCACCCACCTCCCAAATAAATACACAGAGTCTTATCTTACTTATGAATGCTCAGCCTTAGCTTGGTTCTAGTCAGCTTTAAAGAAAGAAAAAATTCTCTTTTGCCTCTGAGCTTTTACCTTTTTCTTTATTTTCACACCGTGTCTGACTGTGGAGCTGTGGGGCTGGCCCCTGTCATCCTCCTCTCTTCATTTTTCTCTTTCTTTCTCCGTCTAGTCTCTGTGCCTGCCAGCCCCACCTGTTCCTCTCCTTCCTTGCTATTGGCTGTTTGGCTCTTTATTAGGCCTATCAGGTGTTTTAGACAGGCAAAGTAATACAGTTGTACAGAGTTAAACAAATGCAACAAAAAAATGCAACACATCTTCCCATCATTAAACAAATATTTCACAGTATAAATGAATGTAATACATCTTCAGCTAATATTCCACAATAGGGGAGGAGGTAGAGGCCAGAGGTCATCCTTGGGTATTAGTCCTCAGGAGCCACCCTCCTTTTTGTTTTGAGTCAGGGTCTCTCATTAGACCTGGGACTTTACTGATTAGACTAGACTGGATGACCCTTGACCTTGACCTGTCCATTTCTGCCTTTCTAGCAGTGGGATTCAAGCATGTGGCACCAAACCTACTTTATACTTAGGAGCTGAGGATTAGATTCAGGTCTTCAAGTTTATGTAACAAGTACTTTTCAGACTGAGCTATCTCTCCAGCCCGCTTCCTTCCTTCCTTCTTTTTTTTTCTTTTTTCCTTCCTTCCTTCCCTTCTTAATTTAAAAATTGCGTGTGTGTGTGTGTGTGTGTGTGTGTGTGTGTGTGTGTGTGTGTGTGTGTGCGTGTGCACTAGTGTGCTGTGTGCCTGTGCTTCTGTGCCTGCAAAGGTCAAAAGACATGACATCACATCTCCTGGAGGTGGGGTTATGGACAGTTGTAAACTGCCAGAGATGGGTGCTAGGAGTGAACCTGGGTTCTTTTAAAGAGCAGCAAGTGCTCCTGACCACTGAGCCATCTCTCTAATACCTCCTGTTTTATTTCTTTTTAAAAATGTTGTTATATTTTACTTTATGTTTTTGCCTGCTTGTATGTCTGTGCATTATGTGCATGTGCAAGAAGAAGGCATCAGATCCTCTGGAACTAGAGTTACAGATGGTTGTGAGCCACCATGTGGGTGCTGGGAATCAAACCCAGGTTCTCTGGAAGAGCAGCCAGAGTTCTTAAGCACTGAACTATTTCTCCCATATTTCTTAATTTTTAAAATAATATTTTTACCTAGCTTAAAATATGATCTTAGTGTCATTAAAGTGTTTTTCTTTGTGGGTGAGTGGTGTGTGTGGACTTTTTTTTTTTTTTTTTTTTAAAGATTTATTTATTTATTATGCATACAGTTTTACAGAAGAGGGCACCAGACCTCATCATAGATGGTTGTGAGCCACCATGTGGTTTTGCTGGGAATTGAACTCAGGTCCTCTGGAAGAACAGTCAGTGCTCTTAACCTCTGAGCCATCTCTCCAGCCCCGTGTGTGGACTTTTAATCACAGCACTAGAGAGCTGAAGACTGTTGTAAGTTCCAGGCCAGCCTGGTCTATATAGTGGGACCCTGTCTCAAGAAACAGATCAAAAGAAAGTCCTCACAGAAACAAAGTGGTTTTGGTGGTTGGTATTAAAACAGTGACTTCTGAAGTTGAAATATAACTTGAATGTAAATAGACCTGGGAAAACATGTCAGAGTTAATCACGTGTCTTTATTTTTGTGTGCCTGTGTAGGATCAGTTGGTAAAAGAAGATAACATTGATGCAGTAGGTAAAAACCTGCAGGAATTCCACTCACAGTATCAGGAGAAGAGTAAAGAGTATGACAGGCTGTATGAAGAGTACACCAGGACGTCCCAGGTGAGGAGTCGTGTGCGGATGAATGGTCTTTGTGCAGTGGATAGGACCCCATCTCATAGTCAACTGGATGATCTGCTCTCCTCATATCTTAACTGCCTTGTGAGATTTGGTGGTATAAGTATACTCCATTAATCCCTTTTTGTTACTGTTGTTAAAGGTAGAATTTTCTATTGGTATTAACTAGGAGGTTAGCAAATGTTACAACTGGTAAGTGCATATTGTTTGCCTCTCAGGTTTGATTATATATCACATAAAGCTGGGTGTGGTGATGCAAGCCTTTAATACCTGGCACTGGGGTGTTGGAAGCAGGATTATCAGAAATTCAAGGTCATCTTCAGCTGTGTAGCCAGTGGAAGCTTATCTGGGATACATGGAAGCTTGTCTCCCATAATTTTTTTAATTAGGTAATATTAAATAAATAGTTGTAAATTATAAAAATTAACAAAATGTCAAATTTTTGAGATAGAAATTAATTTTTGTCCACATGGGCAGTGCAGGGCTGTTTCAGCTTGGATTTTTCTGTTTCATGCCCTCTTTATTTAGCATGAGCCATTACCACCATATTTTTAGTAAAAGAAAGGAAGAATAGGAAGGAAAAAGGAAGTCTCTTCCCAAGGTTTCTCTGTGTTGCTCTGGCTGGTCTCAAACTCAGAGATCTGCCTTTGTCTGTGACTAAATGTGTGTGCCATCTCGCCCAGCTGCTTTTATGCTTCTTAAAACAAATTTATAAATGTGTATGAATGTTTTGCTTGAGTGCCTGTGCACCACATTCATGTCTGGTGCCTATGGAGGTCAGAAGAGGCCATCAGAACTGGAGTTTTGGGTACTTGTGAGCCATCTTGTGGGTGCTAGGAATCAAATGTGGGTCTTCTTGAAGAACAATGAATTAACCACTTAACCACTCAGACATCTCTTTAGCCTGAGGTTTTCTGCTTTAAATTTTTTTATTCCTATTTATTTTATTAAGTTGATAAATTGGTAGTAATGACCCTTCTTTGAGTCTTGTTTTGTTTTGTTTTTTGAGACAGGGTTTCTTTGTTTAGCCTGGGCTGTTCTAGAAATCACTCCATAGACCAGGCTGGCCTCAAACTCACAGAGTCTACCAGGTGCTGGGATTAAAGGCTTGTGCCACTACTGCTGGATTTTTATATATAATCTAAGCTAAAAGGGTGTTAATTTAACTTAATTTTTTTTTTAGAATAATTCTTGGTTAATTTTTTTACCCCCTTCCTCCTTGTCTCCCTTTTCCACCCCTCCTCCCTCCTTTTTTATTTGTATCTTTTTCTTTGAGATCATGTCTCATTTCTCTGTCTCATTTAGCCCAGTGTAATTGCAGGTGATGCTGAAGCCCTGTTTCTTTTGCCTCTGCCTCTAGAGCAGGTTTTACAGGGTGTAGCACCATTTCTTGTTTTGCTGGTTTTCTTTCCTCTAATGTTTATTCTTTCCTTTCTTCTGCTAGTTTTGCTTCCTAAGTCATCCAATTAGATTATTGACTTGAGAACACACTTCTCTTAAAAACAAAAACTTGTTATTAATATGTATGAGGATACTAGTGTCATTGCACACTTGTGCAGGTCAGAGGACTACTTTGTTCTTTAGAAAGTGCATGGTCTAATTGCCAGGACTTTTTGCCCCTTGCCAGCTTGCTTTCTGTTTCTCTAATAAAGAGCATGACCAAAAGTAATTTGGGAAGGAAGAGTTTATCTTACAGTTGTAGTCCATCATAAAGGGAAACTGGAGCAGAAGCTGAAGCAGGAACCATGAAGGATGCTACTTTCTGTCTTGCTTCCCATGGCTTGCTCAGTTTGCTTTCTTTGACATCTGAGTGCTTAGGGGTGGTACCACTCACCGAGGGCTGGGCCCTTCCATACCAATTAATTAATGGAGAAAATGGCCCACAGACTTTTCTACAGGCCAGTATGATATAGGCATTTTCCTCAAGGAGGTTTTCTCTTCTGAGATGGCTCTAATCTGTGTCAAGCTAACAAAAGTAACCAGCACACCTATTGAACCTTTTAACCACCAGCCCCTCTCTGCTGTTTTTTAAATCATAAATGTTTACATCTATGAAATTCCCTTAATTCTGCTTTTGTCATATCCTATAAGTTTTCTTATGGAATGCTTAGGTTTCATTTACCTCACGACATTTTTTGATTTCACCTCTCATTTATATATGTATATATATATGTTATTGTATAAGGTGAGCTTTCACTATGTAGCCCTAGCTAGCCTAGAACACTGTATAGATGAGGGTAGCCTGGAGCTTACTGTCTGTCCACCACTGCTTCCTGAGCCTTCTGGGATTAAAGGACAGGCTACCGCACCTGGCCTTAGTCATGTATTATTTGATCCATTAGTTGTTTAGCAGCATGTTATTTAATTTCTGTGTATGTTACTTCTAGTTTTTCTTCAATGGCTAGTTTCTACTTTTTTTTTTTTTCCACTGTGGATCAGAGAAGATCCTCTGAGTGGTTTTTCCTTTTAAAAAATTATTAAAACTTGGGGCTAGAGAGTTGGCTCATCATTTAGGAGCATTTGTTCTTGCAAAGGGTTTGGGTTTGGTTCCCAGCACCCACATATTGGTCTACAATCATTTGTAACTCTGGTGTGAATCTGATGCCTCCCCGACCTGAAGTCTTCAGGCACAAATGTGATGCACATATATACACACAAGCAAAACATTTATACACATAAAATTAAATAAATCTAAAAAAGTAACAAAATTTATTAAAACTTGTTTTATGGTCTAATGTGGTGTATTTTGGAGAAAATTATATTTTTACCTATGAATTATTTATAGTCTACCCTAGCCATATATTATGTTCTTTATTATGCCTAGTGTATATAATTGGGTCAATTTACAGTTAAAAATATTTGTAATATTATGTAAACACTACTAAGCATCTCTGCTCCTGTTTGTCCCCTACTTTTTTTGAGTCAGGGTCTCACTATATAGCTCTGGATAGCCTGGACCCACTATGTAGAACAGGCTAGCCATGAACTCACAGAGATCTGTGTACCTCTACCTCTAAAGTACAAGGGCTAGCATCAAAAGTTTGTGCCAGGATGCCCTGTCCCTTTGTTATATATGGTCCAAGATTACATCTCCCCTCAGCAAGAATCTGTTAACAGTTTTATTTTTTGTGTTAAATACCATGGGACCAAGATTACATTTTTATGTTTTATGCCAATTAATGACTGTTCTATGCATTTTTCTTCAAAATTATATAAAGTGAAAGAGGAAGTACTTGGGGTATAGTTCTTTGATAGAATGCTTATTTAGCATATGTAGTTTCCTGCTTTTGCTGTCTAGCCCTGGAAGAAAAATCTCATAATTTACTAACTATAAAGCCTTATATTATGAATGGCCATTTCACTATTCATTTAATGTTGATCATTTCAATGGATTCAATCTGTAAAAGTCTTAACTTTTTCTCCATTCTATCATCACATACTAGTCTCATCACAGTTAATTCATCTGGAAGTGCTAAAGTAAAAGATATTATACTGGAAATTAAGGTCTAGACACCAGGCACACACATGGTAAAAAATAAACAAACATCCTCAATCCTTCTGGCTCCTACAGATTTTCTTCCTCTTTTCTGTGGGGTTCCCCTGACTCTGCCTAGTGTTTGGCTATGGGTCTCTGCATCTGTTTCCATCAGTTTCTGCATGGCATTTGGGTCAGGCACTGTTCTATGAGTATAGCAGAGTATCATTAGAAAGCATTTTATTGAAAGCATTTCATTGACTTTTTTTTTTTTTGACAGTTCTGTTTGGTTCTGTCCTGGGTGTCTAGGCTGTCCAGCCTCTGGTTCCTGGTCATCCAGGAAGTGTCAGGCATGGGCTTCCTTTCATGGCAGGGCTTCAAGTTGCACCAGTCATTGGCTGGCCATTCCCACAAGTTCTGCACAACTATTATCCCAGCACATCTTGCAGGTAGGACAGATTGTAGGTCAAAGGTTCTTTCATTGTCTCACTGCTGGAAGCCTTGCCTGCTTATTTAAGATGGCCAGTTCAGGCTCCATATCCCCCATTTCTGGGAGTCTTTGCTAGGATCACTCTCATAGGAGCCAGAGGAGTTGAGGACACCAGGAGAACATGGTCCACAGACTCAACTAAGCAGGACTCACTGGGGCTCCCAGAGACTGAAGTAACACACAGACCTGCATGGATCTGAACTAGGTTCTCTGCATGTGTTATGGTTGTGTAGCTTTGTGTTCTTGTGGGACTCCTAACAGTGGGAGTGAGGGGTGTGTCTCTGACTCTTTTGCCTGCTCCTAGGACCTTTTTCCTCCTACTGGGTTGTTCTGTCCAGCTGTGATTGAAAGGTTTGTGACTAGTCTTACTGTAACTTGTTAAGCCATGTTTAGTTGATGTTCCCTGGGAGGTCTGCTCCTTTTAGAAAGGAAGTGGAGGAGGAGTGGACTTGGGAGAGGCTAGGAGGAGTAGAGGGAGGAGAAAATATGGCCAGGATGTAATGTATGAGAGAATAAAAATAAATAAATCTATGTTTTAAAAATTAAGTGGCTGTAGAGATGGGTCAGTGGTTGAGAGCACTGATTGCTCTTCCAGAGGACCAAGGTTCATTCCCAGCACTCACATAGCAGCTCACAACTGTCTGTAGTTCCAGTTCCAGGGAATCCAACACCCTTCATAGATACACATGTAGGCAAACACCAAGGCAATTAAATGACATTTTAAAAAATGAAATTAAACATATTAAATACACATATGCTTTTAGACATACAACAGTGTAGCACAGATAATCAAATAGCCAAAAAGTTATCAAAATAATTTTTTGTTAGTTTGTTTTTCAAGACAGGATTTCCTAGCTTTCCTGGAACTTGATCTGTAGACATGGCCTTGAACTCATAGAAATCTGCCTGCCTCTGCCTCCCGAGTGCTGAGACTAAAGGCGTGTGCCATCACCACTCAGCTCAGAATAATTCTTAATAATTAAAATGGAATAAGAATATGGACCAGCACAACATTTTGGCCATTAGGATTCTATATTTTTTTCAACAGAAATTTTGTATTCTACTTCAAGGAATTCTCATCTGTAGGCTTTACCATACTGATTCAAAATACTCAAATCTTCCTCCCTTAGGCAAAGTCTTAGTTATAGTAGAGTCTTCTATAGCTTATGACCAATCAAATAAATCCTGTTCATTGTGTCTTTAGTATATATGCAGAATCTAAGTATTTCTCACCACCTTTACTACTGATGATACCTTGTCCAAAGCTAGCATTTCTTGTTTTTTCTGTTGTGAATCATGGAGCCAGTCATGACCTTTAACTTTTGTTCCTTGGGTCTCTATCTTTTAAGTGCTGGGATTACATATGCTACCATGCCTATTACTGGGACTCAAACCCAACACTGTGTATGTCAGACAAGCACTCCTAACCATTGAGATACATCTCCGGTTTCCCCCACCTCCACCAGTGTTGGAGACTGAATCAAGGACCTTTCATATGCTAGATCTTATTCCACCACTGAGCCACATCCCTAGTCTGTATAATTGGTTGATAGGGGAATTATAATCAAAATTATAAGATGTGCTTTAAGATCAAGATTGTAAAAATATGATGGAGTGTTTGTGTATGTGTGCATGTTTTTTGAAATGGAATCTCATTTAGCTAAAGCTGGCCTTAAGCTTGCTCTGTAGATGGGGCTGTCCTTGAACTCCTTCTGATCCTCCTATTTCTTGCCTTCTGAGTTCTAGTCAGGAACCACCATGCCTAGTTATAAAGTGTATATTGTTTCTTTTCCTCCTGTAGGAAATACAAATGAAGAGAACTGCAATTGAAGCCTTTAATGAAACTATTAAAATATTTGAGGAGCAGTGTCATACCCAAGAACAGCACAGTAAAGAATATATTGAGCGATTTCGCAGAGAGGGGAATGAGAAGGAGATTGAACGGTGAGTGTACTTAGTACCTCTTAGTGAGTAATAAAATGACTTTTTTCTTTATTAATAATTTCTGTTTTGTTTAGTTATAGCCCTAAGTTATATAGCCATGTTAGAGAGAATTGCTGTCTGTTCACAAGTAATGAATGATTCCCAGTGGCATCTCCTTTTCCTTATTCATTTTCTCTTAACTATAAATCCTTAATTATTACCCATCCTGTAGGACTTAGGTTAGACATAACCTTTTTCAGAAAAGTCTTCCTCAATACCTCATTCCATTTAGGGGTGTGGTAT
Organism: Sigmodon hispidus; assembly: GCA_004025045.1. Taxonomy (NCBI): domain Eukaryota; kingdom Metazoa; phylum Chordata; class Mammalia; order Rodentia; family Cricetidae; genus Sigmodon; species Sigmodon hispidus. The sequence continues at coordinate 72,336 of PVIH01006560.1, forward strand.
AAGTGTTGATACAATGTCTGGTCCTGATCCCAGTATAATATAACATATTCCTATTCAATTGCAAACTCTCTTAAGAATGTACATGGTGGCTTTTCCCCCCTAATATAGCCTGACACCTATGTCTGTCATAGTTATACTCTTAGGGTACTATCTGGGATTAGTGACATGTGCCTATAATTTCCGCTGTTCCAAAGGCTTCTGAAACAAGAGAATTTCTTGAGCAAGAATTCAAGACCAGCTTATTTTATGTAGCATAGCAAGACCCTGTCTCAAATAAACCAACCCAACAAGATATTGGGACCCTATTTATGTTTCTTGACCCTCTGAGACTCTTGGTACTTTAGCCTTAAGATGTCATATTTTCACAGAATCATGATGAATTATGATAAGTTGAAATCACGTCTTGGTGAGATTCATGATAGCAAAGTGCGTCTAGAGCAGGACTTGAAGAAACAAGCTTTGGACAACCGGGAAATAGATAAAAAAATGAACAGCATCAAACCTGACCTGATCCAGCTTCGTAAGATCCGGGACCAGCACCTTGTGTGAGTAGTCTGGGCTGAATGTTGAAGGACACACCAGCATCAGGTTATTGCTAGAACTAGAAATGTCATAAATGGGAGAAGAACTTGTAAACTAGAAAGCAGCATGTAAGAGTTTAGGAGTATGGTCCTATAGTAGGAGGAGGTCCTGAAATGGCACAAATCAATTCCAAATGAAGTACTCCACTTTATGCAAATACTTGAAAACTCTCAGACAAAATAAGCAAAGTGTTATAGAGTAAAAAGTACATGTTGGGGCTGGAGAGGGTTCACTGGTTAGGAACACATGCTGTTCTTCCAGAGGTCCTGGGTTCGGTTCCCAGTACCCACATGGTGGATCACAACCATCTATAATGAGATCTGGTGTTCTCCTGTGGTGAGTAGGCATACATGCAAACAGAATACTGTATATATAATAAATTTTTAAAAGGTGTGTGTATAGTAGGTACTTGAGATCCTCTGAATAGTGAAAAACAATTTTTTTAAACATTTTTCTATATTTTATGTGTATGAGTGTTTTGCTTACATGTATATTATGGATGTATGTGAACTGTGGTAGTTTGAAAGAAAATAGCCCCCAAAGAAAGTGGTACTATTAGAAGGTGTGGCCTTATTGGAGAAAGTTTGTCATTGTGGGGGTGGGCTCTGAGGTCACTCAGTGGGACAGTCAGTTGACTTCCTGTTGTCTGTCAAATGTAGCACTCTCAGCTCTAGCACCATGTCTGCTTGCATGCTGCCATGGTCCCTGCCATGATGATAAAGGACTGAACCTCTGAAATTATAAGCTAATCATCCTCAATTGAATGTTTCCTTTATAAGAGCTGTTGTGGTCATGGTGTCTTTTCACAGCAATAGAAACCCTAACTGAGACACAGACCATGTTCCTGAGGAGGCACTCCATGTTGGATCCTTTGGGACTGGAGTTACAGATAATAGGTGCTTTATGGGTGCTGGGAATAAAATTTGGGCAGCCTGTGCTTGTAGGTGGGGTTTTTCTGTGTCCTGGAAACCACTCCCAAATAACCACACTTGGAAGGCAGCTTTATTCATGACTGTCTACCATGTCCCTCTTATATGGAAAGTATTAATCTTGCTTATTATTGAAGCTTTCCTCTCGACAAATACACAAATGTAAACATAATGTTTGTGTATACACACACACACACACACACACACAAACACACACACATATGCTGAATCAGATCTAATGATATCATTCTGAGCAAGGCACATCTTTGGCCCCAGCACTCGGAAGGCAGTGGCAGATAGATCTCTACGAGTTTGAAACCAGACTAGTTGACATAGTGAGTTCAGGACATTGAGGGCTACATAGTGACACCCTGTCTCACAAAACAAAACAAAATGCCACCAAATAAAAATCAAAATCCCGTCAGTTAGGAAACTAGGGAGCACAAAGTCTTTTGTCCTTAGCTCTCAACTGCTGATTGCTACCCAGTCAGCCTTCAGCCTTCCCACTCCCCATCCCCCGCAACAAGTTCTTCTTTAATATTTCTTATGTATACAGTGCTGTGCCTGCATGTATGGCTGCACACTAGAAGAGAGCACCTGATCTCATTACGGATGGTTGTGAGCCACCATGTGGTTGCTGGGGAATTGAACTCAGGCCCTCTGAAAGAGCAGCCAGTGCTCTTAACCTCTGAGCCATCTCCCCAGCCCATGAAAGTATTTTTTATACTCCTGTTTTAGACCATACCTCTACTATGTTTTAGACCGTATATTCCCTCTTCTGTTTGAATGCAAGTGTGTGTGTTCTTCTAGAAAAGAAAGAAAATTAGAGACATACCTAATCTCAAGTAGTTTTCTGTGTGATTCCCTTTTTCAAGGAAAAATTGATTGTGGTATTAATTGGAGGAAAATTAATGGGGAGATTAATTTAAGGAAAACTCCGGCCACTCTTCTTGAGACTAGGAAAAATAAGAGGTTCCTGGACTCAGAAAGCTTGGCTGGTTTCAACATATTCACTTTGTCTTCCCTCTTGGCAGATGGCTCAATCACAAAGGAGTGAGGCAGAAGCGCCTGAACGCCTGGCTGGGAATCAAGAGCGACTATGCTGACGAGTAAGTTCCTTCTGCCATAAGGCTTCATTCTCAGTGTAAGGCTGCTCCCATCATGCATGTGGAAAGTTGGCTCTTAGGGTCACTAGTAGAACAGAGAACTTTGCACCTCTTTTGAACTGAGTTGCCTGAAGAGTATGGTGTACACGCTTGAGTGTAGAAACTCCCCATATGAAACTTGGATGCATATACTGCCGTCCAGATGTTTTAGTTCATTGAATGAATTCTGTAGTTTCTGCATAGTAAGCATTAAATTGTTCAAAACTAAACACTCATTAATTGCAAGTTTACTTTATTTTTTTTTAAAGATTTATTTACTTATTACGTATACAGTATACAGAAGAGGGTACCAGATGTTATTATAGATGGTTGTGAGCCACCATGTGGTTTCTAGGAATTGAACTAAGGTCCTCTGGAAGAACAGTCAGTGCTCCCAACCTCTGAACCATCTCTCTAGCCCCCTACTTTGTTATTTTATAAAGACCAAGAGTAACCTTTTATTAGCTTTTAGACATAAGAAAACTCATTGTTAGAATAATATTTCAAATATTTAATTTTTAGAAGCTATTATATCAATGAGGAAGATGAGAACCTGCCACACTATGATGAGAAAACCTGGTTTGTGGAGGATATCAACCGAGTACAAGCAGAGGACTTGCTGTATGGGAAACCAGATGGTGCATTCTTAATCCGTGAAAGCAGCAAGAAAGGATGCTATGCGTGTTCTGTGGTGTAAGTCTCCTGTGGGGATGTGGCCTTCTCAAATGTGCATTAGTTAATGAGATGGAACTAGAGTATAGTGATAAGGACTCATGGCTTCCATAGACCATGCATGTATATTTAGTGGTTTTAGGATGTAATAGGATTGAGCCAGGCCCTGCTGTTTACCTGCTGGGTGACATAGGTACATAACTTACCTTTCTCTTGTCTAGTCTCCCCTGTAAAGCAAAGGTGACAATAATGCTTGGTCTGAAGTAAACACTGCATTCTAATGTTAATATGATAGTGATGCCACTGTAACACAGGGCAGAAAACAAGGAACAATCACTCAGTGACTTCTCTTAAAATGACACAAGGCTTAGACAACTATGGCTGTTTTCTCTCCCACACAGCATGTAAGTATAAATATAAACAACTTAAAAGTAAAAGAGGGACAGCTGAGTCTACACAGAAAACCTTGTCTCGAGGTACTGTTTGTGAGGAGGAAGTGGAGCACAGAGGGTAGCAGGGAGTGTATGATCAAGTGACAATAACACATGTCTCAAATCTACTGGGGCCAGCAGCACAGCTCAGTAGGTAAAGGGGCTTTGCCACCAAGCTTGATGACCTGAGTTTAAGACTCAACATGGTACAAAGAGAAACCCAACTTCTTCAAGTTGTCCATTGATTTCTGCTTGTATGCCATGCATACACAATGTGTGCACCTCATCATAACGAAATAAAAGTGATTTTAAATGTGGCTTTAAGAAGTCACCTTGAAATCCATTATTTTGTGTGTTAACTTTAAAAAAAGGAGGGCCGTGTAGAGAGAATAAATGAAAGGGATTCACAGAGTGATGAAGAGAGTACAGGCATAAGCTAAGCTAGCTCCCAGGCTTCACTTCACAACACACCTATGATAAATAAGGATCACTGTGAAATAGGTATCATCAGTAGGCCTTTTGTGTGGAAATGTTCATTCTGGTAAGGGGAAAGGAGAGTTATGGCTTTGTGGAACAGGTGTTAGAGCTGGACCCTAAAGCATGAATGCTGTCTATGGAACAAAATGAGGCAGAACAGAGAAGTTCACTGATGACCTGTTACTGTCATCTAGGAGCAGTACTTACAGCATCACAGGTTTGTTTGCTTTACTCTAAGTTGTTGGAGTAGAAATGACAGGGAGGGCAGTTGTCACCAGACTTCAATTCTTGTAAGAACTAGAAAAGGAGTGTGGTAGCATGTTTCCTACAGCTGATAAACACTTCACCAAAGTGGCTGAATACAAAATTAACTAAAATCAGTAGCTCTCCTATATATAAATGACAAGTGGCCTGAGAAACCAGAGAAATAACACTGTTCACAGTAACTTCAAATAATGTAAAATATCTTGGGGTAACTCTAATCATGCAAGTGAAAGACTTCTATGATAGAAAAGTAATTTAAGATATATGCTTATGGATCCAGTATGATTCATATAGTAGAAATGGCCATCCTGCCAAAAGCAATCTACATATTCAATGCAGTCCCCATCAAAATTCCAACACAATTCTTCACAGATCTTGAAAGTATAGTTTTCAGCTTCATATGGCAACACATGCACATACACACACACACACACACACACACACACACACACACACACACACACACACAAAACCTAGGATAGCTAAAACAATCCTTAACAATAAAAGAACTGCTGGGAGTATCATCTCCCCCAATTTCAAACTGGTATTTCACACAAAATCAGACACATTGATCAGGGGAATATAATTGAAGACTCAGACATAAATCCACACACATATGGACATCTAATTTTTGATAAGCTACAAATACCAACTGGAATAAAGACAATATCTTAAACAGATGGTGCTGGTTTGACTGGATGTCTGCATGTAGAAGAATTTAGATATAGTCATACTTATCTTCCTGTATAAAACTCAACTCCAAATGGCTCAAAGACCTCTACATAAAACCAGATACACTGAACCTGATAGAAGAGAAATTGGGGAGTAGCCATGGACTCATTGGCACAGGAAAAGACTTTCTGGACAAAATACTGTTAACACAGGCACTAAGACCAACAACTAATAAATATGACTCCATAAAACTGAAAAACTTATGCATGGCAAAGAACACCATCATTCAGCCAAAATGGCAGCCTACAGAATGGGAAAGATTTTACTAACTACATATCTAATAGAGGGCTAATATCCAAAATATCCTTTACAGGACTCTCAAAAAACTAGATATCAAGAAAACAAGTAACCTAATTTTAAAATGGGGTACAGATCTAAACAGAACTCCCAAAAGAAGAAAATTCAAATGCCTGAGAAGCTTTTTAAAAAAATGTTTAACACCCTTAGTCATCAGGGAAATGCAAATCCAAACTACTTTGAGATTTCATCTTATACCTGTCAGAATTGCTAAAGTCAATAACACAAGTGACAGCTAATGTGTCTTAAGTCAAAGAGGTATAGTAGAGAAACACTCATCCACTGCTGGTGTTGGTAAAAGCTTCTATGGCCGCTATGGAAATCATTGTGGCCATTCTTCAGGAAGATGGGATCAGTCTCAAGATCCAGCCTTACGCCAGCAGTGGTGATGCACGCCTTTAATCCTAGCAGTTGGGAGGCAGAGGCAGGTGGTTCTCTGTGAGTTTCAGGCCAGCCAGAACTACACAATGAAACTGTCTCAAAAAACAAAACCCAATAAACAAACAAAAAAGGAAAAAAAAAAGATCTAGCTTTATTTCACTTTTGGGTATATATCCAAAGGATGCTTCATCCTAATACAGAGAGACACTTGCTCAGTCTTGTTTGTTTCTGCTCTATTCGTAATAGCCAGAAATTGGAAATAATTTAGAGATTCCTCAACAGAAGAGTCAATAAAGACAGTGTGGTACATTTACACAATAGAATATTATTCAGCCATTAAGGAAGTGAATTAATCAAATTTAGAGGTAAATGGATGGAACTAGGAAAACAAATCATTTAGAGTTAGCTATCTCAGACCTAGAAAGAGAAATATGGTATGTATTAGCTTATATGTGGATATTAACTATTAACTCAGTGATAACCACATTACAATCCATAGCTCGGATTGAACCATGGACCTTAGGTGTAGAGTAAGGGACAGATATAGCTCATTAGGCTGGAACAGGAAGGCTAAGTGCCGAGGGGGAAGGAAGAGAGGGGTAAGGGGAGGGAGAGCGATAGCCATTTGAGGAATAATATGGAAACTTAATAAGGTAGCGGCTTCCTAAAATGTATGTTTGTAAGCTCTAGCAATCAGCACTGAGGAGGAATTAAAGATAGACATATGTGGAGTGACAGGAATCAAGGCTGAGAGAGAAGGTCTACATTTATGGTTGTTTTAGGTATCTGAAGTCAGTTCTGTCATGGACTCCTTTGTCTTCTGCGACCTCCTTAGTCATCATTTCCCTGGTGTCTTTGCAGTGTGGACGGGGATGTAAAGCACTGTGTGATCTACAGCACGGCTCGAGGATATGGCTTTGCAGAGCCCTACAACCTGTACAGCTCGCTGAAGGAGCTGGTGCTCCACTACCAGCAGACATCCCTGGTTCAGCACAATGACTCCCTCAACGTCAGGCTCACCTACCCTGTCCATGCACAGATGCCCTCGCTCTGCAGATAAGCAGAGTGGGAAGAGACATGGCTCTCCAGCATTTTCCTTATGGTTTTAATTAGACTATGATGAGGGCATTCTTTCTACTTAGACTGCTTGTTTTGCACAAGTGATTTTGTGAATGTGAAGTGGAGAGGCCAAGCAGTAGCTGGCCAGGATTTTGGGATAAGTGAGGGGCCCAGGGTCTCTGGACTCAGCTCTGCTGCTGCACTGTTGTATTAAGCTGGAAGCAGATACTAGTTTCAAGGGGGGTTTTGTTTTGTTGTCAGGCACCTTGAACAGAACAGTTAGACTTGTTGTGTGGGTGGGGGTGGGGGGTTTACATGGAAACCTCTGAAGAGTCCATGTCCTCTTGTCTTCAACTCTGAGAATGCAGTAGGTCATGGTTCTGTTGGGAGTTGTTCTGCTTTGACAGTCTCTCCCCACAATAAGAAGCTAACTTTGGTTCTGTGGTAAGATGGGGTTTGGTTTTGGGGAAAAAGGCAACCAAAGGAAATCAGGAGCTGTGGGATTTTATTTACAGAATCTAAACCAAGGAGGCAAAAGACTGCTTCAGGTAATGTTACTTCAATTTTACCAACATAATTTAGGCTTCAGCATCTTACCATCTCCCCCTCTATTGTACTATGTTCATGAACCAGCAAAGCAACATTGCCAGACCAAGGTCTGTGGGGAGATGTTGACACTTAGTAGCTGAATGTACACTTCTGTACCAAAACTTGAAAGAGAACTAGAAGTGTGAGTTTTAACAAACATTAAAATTGGTCAGTGTGTTTCCTTTTTCCCTGGCCTTGTTTCTGAGATGAAGAATAGATTGGTTTTGTGAGCTCTGAGTCATGTTGAAGTTGGTGCTTGTGTGGTGTTTCTTTAGCCTAAAGGATGATGTTTGAAACCTTTGTAAGTAGTTTTATGAGTAAAGAAAAGGTGCAATCCAGTGCTTTTAGATGGCTTGATATACCAAATAATGATAGAGAACAACACTGCTGTGTGCTTCCTCAAGTTTAAAAAGCCTTGCCAAAACTACACAAGGGTTAATTTGCCTTCATTTCCCCTTCCTTTTCTGGACAGGGTTTAGGGAGCCATAGGTAGCTCAAGAACTCAGTTTATGGTCAGAGACCTCAGTAAATCACATGCATATGAGCCCTTGTTTCCAGGATGAAGGGTCCATCACATTACACATTATTCCACAATGTGGTTGAAGCTTTTGCCAAGAGAGAGGATATATGGTGTGGAGTTCATATCTGGAGAAAAGAAAATCTACAAGCTTTCCTATTTGCCTTTTTGTGAGCCTGCCATTAAGGCAGTGTGCACAGATTCTCCTCATGCTTCAGTGGCTGTGATTTCTGCTCCAGCTGAGTGAAATTTGTTAGCTAGAAGGAAGGCATCTATTTCTGGCTTCACACTCATTTAATAAACGAACCCAGCTGTTTCAGAAACAATCCTGGAGCGATAACAGGTTCAGTATAACTCAGCTGCTTGAGCCAGTAATATGTATTCAGGCATTCTAGTTGAACAAAATAGCAGCCCATACCTGGGTCTTGGTTCATAAGGCTTATAATCAAGAAAGATCAAACTTGGGGGCCAAAATGAAGATGAACATGGCTTTTCCTGAGCATTTACCTCTGTGACACTGTCTAGAACGAAATACAGTATAGAGATCAAAACTTTTGTCACAGGTTAGGAAGAAAGGGGCATGTTGACTTTTGTTTATGATCCAGTATATAATGAGAAGAAACTGATCTTCCTCAGCCACTGTTCAAGGCCCTGCCTTTTTCAGAATTGCCAGCTTGGAATCTTGCTAAGTTTACCAGGTAATGCCAGGCTACTTGCTGATTGGCATATCTATGACTTTGTACCTGACTGAACTTGCTGAAGCAGTTACATGCTCAAGATTAGGTGCATCTCCTATCTGGCAATAAAATTCTAGTATGACCGAGATGCTTTTTTTCCCCAAGTAAGTCAAAATGGAATGTAACACACAGCTGTAGTGTTGAGTAATGTCATTACTTTGTAGGGCAGACATGGAGGATGTGCAGGAGACACAAAACATCTTAGCATCTACACTTGGGCTGAATTGTGGAGAAAGGCTGTTTTTCAATCCTATTTTTTCTTTTAAGTGATCACTTTGTAGGATCTAAAACCAGGGATCATTTAATAAATTGGAAGGCATTTTTTTTTTTTTTCCTGACAAGTTGCCACATACAATTGTGGTCTTGAGCTGTGGAAATGGCATAAGGACCAGTTTCCTAACAGTGGCCCTGGTATCTGGGGGAGTCAGCATGCTATTGCTCCATGGCTTATAAGTGAGTCTCAGTCTTCTTCCCAAGTTTAGCTTAATGTTCTGTCCCATGATCTGGACCCTGGGACTGTATCTCTTTTGGCATCTTAACTGCAGTCTAACTGAGGTAGATTAACTAAGCCGAGGGGTAGGTCAGCCAAACATGAAAGCAGCTTTGGGTTGGCTAGATACACTTTTTTTTTTTTTTTTTAAATAATGAAACAATGCTGTTTACACCTGGAATGGCTCAAGCATAGGTAGGTGGCCTGTGTTTGCGCTGCTGCTCCATCCATGGATGAAGACACCAAACCGTTGCTCTCCCTGAGACAGGACTTACTTCACAGTTCTCGAGCCCGTGGCTCTTCCATGTGTCTCACCTTGCTGCAAGAGGTACCAGCTCCATGCATTTTCCTGAGCTAAAGAGATTGTATCTTGAGCAATTTCTGGTTTCTAGGATGATCTCTGTTGCCAGTTAGGACCCCAGAGTAGATCTCTCTCTGTAAGGTTTCCATGGCATTGATACAGAGGATCTTGGTCTTTTGCTGCCAACTGCTCAGTTGACATAGCTCTAGCCATTTGTGACAACCAACCTTGTTTCTTTACAAACCCTCGCATGTAACTTTGGTACCCTGTTGTTACTTGTGAAGAATCTATTCTGTTGTCTTTGATGTAATAAAAAATTTCATGTAGTTTATGTAAAAATATCTAACTCAGAAGGAAGCCAATTGTGTCTTGTGTTGGAACAATTCATAATGTATCTCCTAGACCATTTTTACAAATTGTTCTTGTCACCAAATGTGTTCGGACATTACTGTGCAGTTGTGGGGGGGGGAAGGTAAAGTGAGAATATTGTTGGGGCTTTTTTTTTTTTTTTTTTTTAAAAAAAAAACCTTCTCCAAGACTGGGATGGTCAGGCCAACTTGCTCCAGATGCAATAAAAGTATTGCAATGAAGCATCTTTCTGTTTTCTTGGCATGGAGGGCAGTGGGCTTGGAGCAGGGTAGGGAGGACAGCAAGTAGTCCTGCAGTCTTGGAGGTTGAACTGGGATCACTAGAGGTTCTCCCTCATATGAAAGGAAATCAACATTTAACAAATCTTATCTACCCCAAACAGGATACAAACAAACTCAAACTCAAATACTAATTGAAAAGATTAAATCTGAAAGCCATTTCCTCCCCTTAATACCCATTTCTAATTTAAGTGCATTTTATGGTTCTCATACCCAGACATCAGCATTTTTAAGTTTTACTCTGGGGTGAAGAGAAATGGATTTACTATCCTATCCTCTTGCCCTCTCCAAGACATTTCATCCGCATGGCTTGGTCAGGGAATGCCTGTTTACTTAACTTGTTTTGTTCATAAATACCAAGCATGAATTGTGCATGTTTAATCCTAAGACAGTCAAAATTGTCTCCTTCACGCCCCTCTTTGGAAATCTCCACTAGGACAGTGTCTCATGGGCATTTTGGACTTCAGAGGAAATACAAAGTTGACTATCAGTTCTCTTATTGTCCTACCCACAAACCTACAAACCTGCCTATAGTCAAATGACTCCTCTTCTTTCTTAAATTAATAATAGGTCACTCTCTTCCAAACAATGCCATCCTTCATATGTATTTTGGATTTTATTTCTCTCACCTCTGGAATCTTTTCAGTTTTTCTCAGCTGGATCATCTGTGTTTTACACTTAAAATGGCTGGGTGTATAGCACTGGAGAGATGGTTGCTCTTCCAGAGGACTCAAGTTCCTAGCACCCACATAACAGTTCATAAACACCTGCAATTCCAGTTCCAGAGGGTTGGATGCCCTCTTTGGCCTCTGTGACACTGCATGCAAGTAGTGCACAGATTAGCAATGTAAACTTTTTTTTTTTTTGCAAAACAAAAATAATTTAGGTGTCCTCATGCTACTCTTAAACTCTATTCATACCTTTCCCTAATTTTTTTCTTCACAGCAAGAGCTACCTCAGTATCTTATTTGCTCACCTGAAATTTCCCTATAGGTTATTACTACTCAAAATTGTGCCCTTTGAAGTGTTTCTTGTTTTCTTCATGAAAACTCATCTGCTCCACTACAAGCCATTTACCTAGTTTTCTTCTGACAAGTTTCAGCTCAGAGCCTTTTTAAGTCTCCTTATCTTAGGGCTCTTTACCTAAATTTTGCCTCTATCACCAACTTCACCTGCTATATCTAGGCCAATACATTCCTCTTGCCTAGATCTCCATTGGTAAGATATCTCCTATTTAGTACATTGAATGTAGCATAGAATGCAGGGTGTGGTGGTCTGAATGAGACTGGCCTCCATAGGCTCCTGTCTGACTACTTGGTCCCCAGTTGATGGAACTGTTTGGGAAGCACAAGAAGGTGTAGCCTTGTTAGAGGTTTCTCAATAGGGGTGCTATTCCTGGTGTTTCTTCTCTGCATTCTGCTTGAGGATCAAACACTTAGCTCTGCCTGCTGCCATGGTGGTGCTTGTGTGTTATTAGGGTCTGTGTAGCCCTGGCTGTCCTGGAACTCAGAGATCCTCCTACTTCTGCCACCCCAAATGCTGCCTGGATTAACAGTATTCCCCACTGTGCTGGGTGGGCAGGTCTAGCTTCTGATTAAGGATCTCATTCCCTATGTTAATTGGGTTTCCTTTCTTCTTTCATTTTTTATGTTCCCCAGATAATCCTTATCTTATGTAGGTTTAATTATCATTGATCTTCTGATAGTTCCTCGTTGACAGGTTTGTGCACTATTTATTCCCTGGCTCATGTGAACCACTACAACCTGTCTATACTACAGCCAGAGAATAGACAGGCTAAAACAAACCTGCTACTACTTCTGAAATTGCTGCTGAGAAACTCCTCACAAATAACAGTGTTTTAAAAGAGATTGCTATTGTATTTGATGCCCTTGTATAAACGTCTCAAGATGCTTGGTGGCTATGCTTTCTCCCACTCATTTCCAACCTCCTACGGCTCTTTCCAGGAAACTGCAAGTGTTTGCTTCCGTCTATTCACCCACTTCAGTCATCTGTGATCATCCAGGCCTGCGTACTGTTTTCAGCACCTAGTGCATCAGCCCAGCCTCTGCAGCTAATACATAACAGGAGTTACAGAACTATCAGAAGTGACTAGGGAAGACATCTCAGATGGCCAAGCTAAGCCTTCTGGCCTTGACACCCCAAGCCTGATTCCCTGTCCTGTGATACTATTTAACTCTAAATCATTGCACCTGCTGTACCTTTTTTCCAAAACAGAAGTAAGCCACATGTAACCCTAGCTACTAGCAAATAGCTTTTATGTAGAAAGTCAGTTCATGGGGGCTGGAGAGATGGCTCAGAGGTTAAGAACACTGACTGCTCTTTCAGAGGACCTGAGTTCAGTTCCCAGCATCCACATGGCAGCTCACAACTGTCTGTAATTCCAAGATCTGACACCCTCACACAGTTATACATGCAGGCAAAACAACAATTCACATATATATATATATATATATATATATATGTTTTTTAAAAGAAAGGCAGTTCATGTTGTGTAGGAACCTGTTATTGTCAATCTAATTTTTGGTAGTCACCATCTTCCCCATGCAGAATGACAAAGTGGCAAGCTGCAGTGGGCTCAAGTATTGGCGCTGGTGTCCAGGTCACTCTTAGTACCTTTCTCTCAGAGGTAGGCACAACAATCATGGTGCAAAGCAGCATAAAAATCAGTTCAGGAATTTTGCAACTCTGGACTTAGCAGAGACTCCTCCACCCTTGACACACCAAGCCTGGTTCCTCTTACCTACTCCTGGTACTGTGTATGTTTTTTGTTTCTTCACTGCCCCCTCCCCAACACTACCCACAAGTACAGTTCTAATCATTAAGGGCTGCTCACTGTAGTATTTACCAGCAGAAGTCTTACATAAAAACAGCCCAGATCAATCTGTCCCTAATAGGCAATTGTTTTAATCTCACCTATCTTCTCAGCATTGTATCCAATGACACCCACCCACCCATTTTTTTGTTTTTTTTTTTTGAGCCAGAGTATTGTCCCTGTGTAACTGCTCTGGCTGTCCTGGAACTTGCTCTGTAGACCAGGTGGGCCTCTGCCTCCTAAGTGCACTACCGTTGCCCGGCTTTCTTTCCTCTATGGATCCTGTGTGTTACTGACTGGGCTATGGACCTGTTCTCATGCTAGACAGTACTACCAGAGCTTTACCTCCCAACCCCCTTCCTTTATATTGCAGTGCCCAGCGGTGTCACTGTTGATAAAACGTAGCTCTCATTTCTGTGTATTTTATTGCCACCTGGATGCCCTACATACCTCAACGTAAATATATTCAAAGTTAAACTCATCACTTCTTTGTACGTTTTCGTGTTTACTGGCTAAGAAACAAAGTTAGAAGATTAAATACAGGTTCTAGAATCAGAGGCTTGAGTTCTAATCCCAGTTGTGCTCAAACTGTATTGTCTAGGGTAGGGAAGTTCATTTCCTTATCAAGCACGTGGCCACAAGTCATTATTGAGTGCTCTGTTACCTACAGAATCTGCAGGCTGGCCCCTGCTTTGCTCCTTGTGTACAGATGGTAAACCAGTTTTCTTTAAATTGTCAGACCTTGAGTTCTTTTGGGTTCTTTGAACATAGCAGGTATACTGTGTATACTACATCCTGCCCCATTTCTTTCCTGGCCCACAACCTACTCAGAAAAACTTACTACCAGCACCCATTTATGTCTGAGCTCAGATATTTCATGATCTGAGAAATGTAGCTGGATTGGGCTTTCTTTTTGAGGGTAGCAACAGGTCCCAGACCTAGAGTCCTGTGTATAATGACCATTAGAAAGAAGCAAACAGACAGTAAGCCAAGGCAGTTTCCAGAAGGGTGTATTACACAGGTGAGTGCAAAGAAAACAAACCCCACTGTTATGTTTGTTTTGAAAGCTCATCTGATGCCAGTGCCAAGTCCTGATGCTTTTGCTGGTTCCTAGGTTCCTGACTTCTCCACAGCAGACTGGGACTGGTTTCTGGGCTGAGGGAGTAGGCTCTACATGGAATGTCCTGCCTACTATCGCCTGAGGCATCAGGCACTTCCATGATGCTCAGGGCTGGCTCCTTTTTCTCCATTTGTTCACATTCAGACTCCCATAGCCAGTTTTGGCTGGGGGCCTCATGAAGTGAGGTCAGCCCAGGGACACTAGAGGACTGTGTCTCCTGCTCAGGAGACATGTTCTTAGGAAGACTTGGAACTGTGGTTTCCAAATCTTGGGAGTTGGTTGGTTCATCTGTCCTTGTTATTTTCTTGTTTGGGGATGCCCTGTCTGGACTTTCAATAAGGAATTTCCAGGACCATGTTCCTGGCTTTCCAGAGGTGGAGGTGGCAGAGCAACTGGTAGGGGTAAGTTCTGAAGAGCTGGGACAAAGTGCAGCTAGTGCCTGTGTGTGGAGGTGCTGGGTCTTCCAGCAGCCTTCAGAGGGGGTAGGGCTTGTTGGCCCAGACCTACTCAGGCTGGGGGCATCTAAGAAATTGGTAGCTTCCTCAAAGGCTTGTGACCTCCAGAGCCTCCTTTGGGAGGGCCCAGGAACTTCTATTCGGGGGGGACCTAGTATGACCCCTGTCAATAGGCCTGAGAGTACAGGACCCTGGTTCTTTAGATCCCTCTGTACGAAAGTGTCTTCTTCCCTACCCTCTCCTGAATCTTTAGGGGGTAGATTCTGGCCTGTGCCTGGTTGGGGGGCCAATCTTAGCTCTTGTGTGGCATGGCTGTTCTCAGGCTCCTCATCAGTGTCATCTTCTGAGGAGTCTACTTCACGGATAGCTTCTTGTTTTTGCAGTGACTCTCGGCGTTCGGCTCGATCCTGCCGGAGGGTCCCAAGGGCCCGTGAAGGAGCAGGCTGCAACACCCCTTTTCCTGACAGTGGCCCTTTCCCGGATAGCACACTTCTGGTTCCAACTACCTCCAGAGGGCTGGCTTCCCTGGGTGGCAGTTCCTTCTTTAGCTCACCATGGGGCAGGTCAAGACTATGCTTTCGGGAAGGGGCTAACTTCTTCTCAGAAGCTGCCAGTGCAGCTGCCAGCTTTTCAGCAGACTGAACCCTCTTTAGCAGAGGAGAGCGGGGTGGCTCTGCACTCTTGGGCCGTGAGAGCTGCCTACCTAGTGGAGGAGACAAATGAAGTTTTGTAGGAAAGGCCTGGGATCCATGTCCAGACAAAGGTGATGGGGAACGCTGAGGTGAAGCTGCTGCTGCTGCTGCTGCTGCTGGTGGAGAAGGAGTGTGGGCCAATGGTGACAGTGGGATACTGCCTGCTGACTTGCGCCTCGGAGAGCGGTACTGTCGTTGGAGCTTGGGTGCCAGACCATGTAGGGAGCTGGGCCGTGTATGTCCAGAGCCAGCAGGGGAACTGGGCACACTGGAGCTGGGAGAGCTGCTCTGTGATGAATTCCCTCCCACTTTGGACAGACGGATGGATAGAAAGACAAATAGCAAACAGTACATTACTGTTAGTTTTTAGAAGTGGCAGAGTGGAAAGGCAGAATTTAGCCCCGGAATGCCCTAGGAATGTCCACTTTATACTACTGGTGAAATCCACTTAATCCACCCCCCATCAACTCCTCCCAAGACTTCTGGATCTTAAAGGGTGGACTCAAAAGAAATTTAGAGTGAGGCCTATGGGAAGCAGAAGGCTCAGGTTCATTCCTGTTCTCCAAGGGTTGGTTTCTGATCTGAGGGAGCCCCTAGTACCTGAGTGCACAGCATCAGGGACTACCCGGTAGCCCTGAGGAGGAGGAGATCGGGGAGAAAGGCTGTGGTTGTGTGTGGGAGAGCCTGGACCACTCTCTCCTGATGACACGGACCGGTTAAGAGAAGAAAGGCTGCGGCTGGTGTGTAGCAGGGAGGCCTGCTTGGTGATCTTCCGGAAAAGGGAGCTTCTTTTTCTACTGTACAGGTAAGGGCAAGGATGAGTTGCATAGGGCACAACATACTTGATGTGAGCACCCATGTTCTCAGGGTAGATAGACCTCTGGACCAAGCCTGTCTCACCTTTCTTGCCCATCCTTGCCACGACTCCGTTTGCTCCTTCGGGCCATCTTGGCTTTGTAGCTGCCTTTCCGAGCTGGCCCCACTTTGATAGATGTATTCTCCAAGGGAGTTGTTGAAATTGATACCTTGTTTCCACTCTGGAAAGCCAAGCAGAGAAGGGCAGCACACTTTGGCTAAGGGTGGTATCTATTTTCTTGTCTTGCTATCACCCTTTGCTTCACCACAGCGCCAGCTTTTGTTTTTACACACCAAAACAGCTAAACAAGTGCTGTTTTCTCTCACAGGTTAGAAAATGGTTCCAAGTGACATCCTAGAGTGAGATTGCTCATCAGTTTCACTTGCAGTTTAGAAGAGTCTTTAGTCCTTAGCCAGCAATGGCTACTAATTACCATATGGAGAAAATTTCCTGTACTGCACATTCAAATTCTGCATGTCTCTATATATGTGTGTGTGTACCTGATATCCCTGATCCCCTATGCCCAGTCCAGGCTCACATGTCTAGGACCATTGATACCTCACACAGCATTTCCAGAACTAACCTTCAGGACCAGCTCCACCACTTCTGTATGGACCAGCCCATGCACAGGTTCACCATTGACATGGGTGATGAGGTCACCCTGACGAAGCCCTGCCTCGCTGGCTGGACCGCCGTCCTCTACATGCTGCCCCAGGAAGAGAAGAGTCTTTAATTTGGACCTTGGTTCAGTTGCTGTGACCCCCTGATCACCACCCTTTGGCTTCTGTGAGCAATGTGGGCAGTGACCAAAGAAAGGACAAAGAGGCTTTGGTGAGGGGAAGGTGGGAGTAACAAGGCTAGAAGACAACAGCTTTGCCTGGTCAGACATACCCACACCATGTGGTGTACAGTGTAGACATCTGAGTCACCCATGTAGACACGAATGGCCCTCAGGGTGAAGCCATACTTCTTGCCAGCTCGGTGGATGGTGATGGGAGGCCTCAAGCCGCCAAGAGCTGGCAAAAAGTCCCTGCTTGGAGAAGAGTCTCTGGAGGATGGATTAGATGACTGAGAATGAGGGGACATGGGGCTGGCCAATGGTGAGCAGGTGTGGTGTTCTGGAAAAGAAACTAAGACTTAGTGATCATATAGCTTGACCTCGCCATGATTCTAGCCTGATCCAGGCTGTTGATCCCAGCCCACCTAGGTATGAACAGAGCTAAAGCTAAGGGGCATCTTCCCTGCAGGAGTTGATTCACAAACCACTCTTACCTCCACAGAACTTTTTGGGCTCTAGATTAGGGTTCAGGTGAATGGTGTAGCTAGCTAGCACTTATGTATGCATGATGGACTATGTAATATGTAAGCACATCATGAGCATTTAAACATCACAGTTATCCTGTGAGCTCATTATTTATATCCACTTAACATTTTAAAAAATATTTTTATTTTATGTGAATTGGTATTTGCCTGCATGTATGTCTGTGTGAGGGTTTTGGATCTTTGGGAACTGGAGTTACAGACAGTTGTGAACTGCTATGTGGGTGCTGGGGATTTAGCCTGGGTCCACTGAACTATCTCTCCAGTTCCATATATCCATATTTTAAAAATAAAGAACTTAGGCTTAAAAGTGTCACACAATGTATTCTATTCAAGGTCAAGGGCCTTTAGCATTAATGATTTGAAATATTAGCTTTTTGCCCCAAAGCCTATACTTCTTAAGCCACTACAATTCTGCTCTCTGGTGCACATGCATGCACATCACAGTCAACAAAATCTTCAGAGACCTCTACTTGCACAGTAAGGAGACTCTCAGATACCAGCTTGCATACACGTATACCTGCTGCACAGAGACTCCTGTAGAGCCCCAGCTTCCAATGTCCTTCCTATGAGTTTTATCCTGGTGCCCTTACCTGAAGGAATGAGGAGAGAAAGGGCTGTGGCCGAAGCAGACTTGATTACTTTGTTGACAGGACGAGTGGAGCGCTTCTCTATTGAGTCTCCAGAGAGCAGCCGGTGACGGGCCCTACGCACAGCTAGGTCACTGATGGCTTTGGCTGCAGCTTCTTCAGCTAGCTGTGGGGTCCCACGGCCTCGTGTCTCCATGGCTGTGGGCCCAAGTGAATAATAAGACCTGCAATGTGGCTAAGCTTCCCTTCCTGCAGTATATTCCAGCCTATCCCTTTTACCATGCCCTGGGCCACACCTGGACAAGACCCACTGCTTTGGCCAGGAGCTTCCTCATCCAGCTTCAGCTGCCTCTCCAATGGTCGTTCAGTGACAGGCTCAAATGACCCCTCTCCAGATGGGGGTGTTAGGACCCATATACCCTCCTGTTGTTGCCTGCGAAGGATGCTACTTGTCTCCTCAGGGCAATGAGGCACATCTGGGAGGCCTGAACAACGGTGTCGCACTGTCATTGGAGGACTTGAATCACTCTCTGTGTGGGATGACTCAGACACAGACAACCGCTTTCGTAATCTGTAAAACAGAGGGGCCAGGCGCTATAGGCTGAAGTGGCCCAGGTTGTCTCCTCCTTTTGCCTCTGTTGAGACTACCTTAGGGGCACAATTACAGTCACAGACATTTTCATACCTTTTGCCAGACTTCCCTGGTGAATGTTAATTATCTATCTCAACACCCACCCTCCTTCAGCACCTGATGTTATAACCAAGGGATGACTGATCTACCCACCCTGGTGAGCCCTGGTGCTTACATCTCAGGAGAACCAATCACCCAGCTTCGGTCTCTGCCCTTTAGCCCCGCCAATCCATCTGATCGATCTTCCTTTTCCTCACTCAGACTGCGCTTGGTTGGGGGTGGTGTCCGGCGTTCCTCAAGCAGGGAAAGCCGCTCCATGCTACTATAAACCTATGGGCACAGGAGGCACATGGAATGACTCTTGACAGCTATACCTTCCAAGGAACAATGGGGCTCCCTGGGATCTAACAGCCAGGTATTTGACACCCACCCCCCCACCCCCCACCCCAACCAAGTTGCTCATTTGCAGAAGCTACTCTGTTGGCCTGACTCTGGCAGGGACTAGGGTGATCCTAGAAGCTCCTGCTATATGTAACCCTAGGCATCTGATGTCTTTTCTTAGAAGTGGTGCTATCAAATTCCCTTGAGCCTGCCCTAGGTATATCCCCTCAATAGGTTCTCTTCTCCCAATCCCCCAACAGCCTGGTCTTCCTTAGTCCCACCTTGCTGAACCTTGGAGAGCAAGAAGAAAACTGTCGGATCTCAAGGCAGCCATCCTCACCTACTTCCTCTTCATCCTCAGAGTCTACATGGTGGTATCGTTCTGAACGGGCTAGACCAAATGCAGTTGAATTAGCTTCAGCACCCTTGTTGGTGTCATCCTGGTGACACCAGTAGGGCTCTGAGCAGTTGGTTCTGACCAAGGCATACGTAGGCTGTTCTGGCAAATATGGTTCATGTTTAACTTTACCCCACCAGCAGTCTTACTGTCAAAGTAGCTGGTATCATCCTCTGATTCCAGCTGAGGTATAAATTCAGCCTTTTGGCGAAGAAGTCCTGTCCAGTCCAGACCCAAGAAGAATGGGTGCTGTTTCACTTCATAGGCACTACCTGCAGACGAGAGCGGGCAGGGGGACAATAGTAGCTGCATTGAGTAGAAGTCATGTGAGAAGCTAGACTGTGACAAAGTAGGCCTGGGACGTCTCAGTTCAATGACTCTTCCTTCCTTGCCTACAGTAACAGGACAGAGTTCAGGATCAAGAGGGAATTTCCATTGAACCTTAGAGTATACAGACTTGACCTCCCTGCTCCCTTTCCAAGTGGTGAGAAACAGGAAAAAAAGCCCAACTTACTTGTGCCCAGTCTTTCCAGTGGGTTCTGGTGAAGCAGTTTGGAAGTGAGGTCTTGGGCATCTGCAGGCAGTGCATCATCACCCTCAGGCCACACAATCTCATCTGAAGTATCATGAGAAAGAGAAAGAAAAGATTTTGTAAGGAAAGGAAAAGGCTGGGCTTAGAGCTCCTCAAAGCCTTGCCTGGGACTTCAGTTCTTAAAGTCTTAATAGGTTTCCTCCCTCCTAGGGGAGTCTCACAGTCCCAAGAACATAGCTTGCTTCTTTGATCCAGTGACTTCCCACTACTAAAGCTCCAACTCACTTGCCATTTTACTTTACAAAAACTCACACTCATAGACAGAAGCACAGCCCAGAACACCATGACACAAGAACAACATGAATACAGAGAAAGCCCCAGAGAGACACAAATCATGTGTGCTCAAACAGACACATGGCTACCAGGCATACACACTCATTCAGAAAAAAGTTCAGCAGCCTCCTAGGTGTATGCATGCAGCCTGACTCCATACTGATCCTGGGGTAACAGTACCTACCACTGATCACTTGCCCAAAGAGCTCCTCCGGAGTGTCTCCAAAGAAAGGGACGCAACCCACTAGGAACTCATACAGGATTATGCCCATGGCCCACCAGTCCACTGGCTTCCCATAGCCCTGACGCAGGATCACCTCAGGTGCTATGTATTCCGGGGTCCCGCATACCTGAGCGGAGAAAAGGCAGGCTGGCTCAGTATCTTGAAACAGCCCGTTGACATGACAGTGGGGTGTTCCTACCACTGGAGTAGAGAAATGTCTGAATGAAATGTAGCTTACCTTAACTAATAAACAGGACCAACAGCAATCCCAGGGAACCAGGGTTAAAGCTCTTGGTCAGGAGGGTTTCTGTATTTCCTAATTAATCAAAACATCTAACTCTAGCTTAAAACCACCCAGTCTAAACTCTACCTCTCTTTTGGATCTTAAAGTTGGTTCCTGTCCCCAGAATAGACCTACAAGTACATCACATCCTGAAATGTCAAGTCAGAAAACATCCATGGGCTACTCTTGAGGAAATGGTACAGCATCCAGGGGAAGATGGGAGCTGTGTCCCAAGAACACACCTCAGAAGAGCTGTGCCTTGGGCTGATCTCACATGAAGATGCATCAGCAGTTAAGAAAGTTATGTCATCCAAATCCCAGGGGAAATTTTATACTCATTTTCTCAGGGCTCAACCTATTTTCCAAGTGTGCTATCTATTTCAATGCTTCCCTAAAACTAAAGGCAAAAGCGTGGAGTTCCCAATGCTAATACTCAGGCACAGATTATAAGCAAGCAGCTCCAAGGCCTTATTCTGAGGCCTGAATTTCAACCCCCCAAGTTTTTCCCATGCTTCCTACCTGCTTGTCTAGGAACTCCCGGGCATCCTTTTCAATGTGGCCCTCATACAAATTGGTTGTTAAACTCATGAGGCCAATTTTAGAAAGTCCAAAGTCAGTGAGTTTGATGTGCCCCATGGATGTAATCAGAAGGCTGTAAGACCACAGAAGTAAAATCATGGAGTTATTCCCAGTTATGCCTCAGTACTGATTTAGTATTAGCCTCTTCATGAAACCAAGGGAACTAGGCAGCTATAAAGCAGGAGCCCTAGCTTTGTGAGCGCCAATTTTTGTCCTTCCTTGCAGCTCCATCTTTTGTTGTTCTACTTGCATTCTATACCTGGATAGTATTGGCAGAAAAGACTTCCTCCAGGGCTGAGATCAGCTGTTCTAAAGAAGCTGCTGTAGTCATTAACAACCCCTCTGTAAGCTGAGAGACTTACAGTATCCATCTCAGAAAGAAGGAAAATTGAAGAAATCTTTTTCCATGCCCTTGACTTGGAAGGGAGAACTAGAGATCAGAGACTTTACATACTTTGCCTGGGCCATTCTACTTCATGCTGCAGGCTTCACTCTGCCACCCTCTATTCTAATGATTCCCAAATTACTGTCTCTAGCCCTGACTTCTTTCTATCTATCTATCTATCTATCTATCTATCTATCTATCTATCTATCTATTCCATTATTTATTTATTTGAGACACGGTTTCTTTGTATAGCCCTGTTGTCCAGGAACTAGCTCTGTAGACTAGGCTGTCCTTGAACTCTCAGAGATGTGCCTGTCTCTGCCTTCTAAGTGCTGGGATTAAAGGTGTGCAGCACCACCGCCCAGCTTGGTCCTTACTTCTTTAATAAGCTAATTCATACTATCTCAAAGTCAGGTTTCCTACCTGGTTCATCATCTGAGTAAGAAACATGTTCTGTGAGCTACTGAGTTCTGTGATAAATGTCTCCAAACCTTTCTGGAACTGAGGATGCAGTACAGTGGAGGAGTAGCTCTCTATCATGCATGAAACTTGGTTTTGATCTCTCTATCATGCATGAGATTGCAGCACCAAAGAAAGAAGGTGGAGAGGAACTTCTGGAATACTCAGCACAGCAAATGTGCTGTTTTCATTTCAGAGGGAAGAAATATAAGACTCAAATCTGTAATTAAAAGTCTGACTTAGTTAACAAGTATGAGTGGCCATATGAACACAGATCTGCATAATATCAAAGCTATTTTCTTCCTTTTTAAAGACAGAGTTTCTTTGTGTAGCCATGGCTTCCTGGAACTTGTTGTGTAGACCAGGCTGGCCTCAAACTCACAGAACTCTACCTGCCTCTACCTCCCAAGTGCTGGGATTAACAGTGTGCACTATCACTACCTGGCTCAAAGCTATTTTCTAGTCATTATCAGATGTACTAATTCTTGTTCTGCTTAGTCTCTTCTGTTTCTTAGTAGCCATTCTAAAATAATCCAAACATGCTGTTTGCCCCACATATGAAGATACTTAAGAGGAAGATCTGGATAATAGAAACAAACAGTGGGCATACTTGTCAGGCTTGAGGTCACGGTGCACAATGCCGTAGTTGTGTAAGTATTCCAAAGCCAGCACAGTTTCTGCAAAGTACAGACGCACCATATCCACAGGTAGGGCCCCAATATTCTTCAGCAGAGTAGCACAGTCTCCCCCTGTAAAAAGTCCAGGCTATCATGAAGAAAGGCTATCATATTCCAGTACCCTGCTCCAGCCAGTTCTCAGGCTTTGCAGAACCTAAGGAGATGGCCTCACAGATTAGCCCTATGCCCAGCCTATGACTCCAGCCCTTCTGCTACTAGTGTGGTTGAGAGATAGGTACTAGGAAGCAGGAAATGGATTTGCCAGTGGCTCCCAAGACTATCTTTTAGGTGAGAGAAGGAAGGAATCCAGGCCAGCATACCTTCATAATGACTTGCAAATATAAGACTAAGTTTCTTAGGATAGAAATATTGTATTCAACAAATGCATCTGCTAAAGCATTCTTGTTTGTTCACTTATTTCCTTCTTTTTATTTATGACTAAAGTAACATGTAAACCTCCAGCAAGTAGCCACTGAAGTAAAAGCATGGCTTCATTCAGGTTTAGTTTTAAGCCTTAGGGAAAGTATGTTTGTAGCTGTACAGAATGAGGGGGTTCAAGGAAGGGCTACTGCAAAGCTGCTGCCTGCCCTCTCCAGAGCTCCGCCCATGCTGTTCTTCTAGTTTATTCCTAGAGTATTTGATTAGGTTTAGGGGTGGCCTCTTTACAAGTCATCAGAAAGAGTGACCTTTGCAGAGCCCCATTTTGGGCTTCTGTGGCTGCTACCTAAACCCTCTGTCCCTGTCTGCACAGACTTTGGAGAGGTTACTACTACATCTATGGAGTTAAGTGCTCACTGTGGTCAGTGGTCTCAGAGTCCCTAAGCAGAAATCAATGACAAGGAGATCTTGGAAGATGGAGCCTCTACAAAGAAGCTGGTCCTTATTTAGGCTGCAGGCTCAGATTATACTTTGACTTCCACATAGGCCATGTTCCCCCAGTACCTTCAACATATTCCATCACCATGCATAAGTGACGCTTGGTCTCAAAGGAGCAGAACATGCTGACCACAAAAGGGTTTTCAGCGAACGTCAGTATGTCACGCTCTACAAATGCCTGCTGGATCTGGTTCCGTAGGATCAGGTTCTGCTTATTAATCTTCTTCATAGCAAAGCGCTGCCGAGTGGACTTGTGCCGCACCAGAAAGACAGCCCTGGGGAAGACAGCCAGCCCAGCCCAATACCCAGGGGCTCTTAGCATCTAAACTGTATATTCCACAACCCCAAATTGCCCCTTCATCCCACTTATTTTCACAAAACAATAAAACTCTTGGGGCATGCCTACCACAAAGAAAAATCTGGGCTTCTGGCCCAATTAACTCTTCAATTTTCTGGCAGAGCAGGTCCTGAGGACCCAGCTCAATATTACCAGAACTAAGAAGAATGCTACCAAGACAGGTGGGAATCCTGTCTGGGCAAAAAAAAAAAAAAAAAAAAAAAAAAAAAAAAAAAAAAAAAAAAAAAAAAAAAAAAAAAAAAAAAAAAAAAAAAAAAAAAAAAAAAAAAAAAAAAAAAAAAAAAAAAAAAATCCATGTTTGGATGCCTGAGGAAACTCAACTCTTGACACTCCAGGAGAATTCAAGGAGGGAGTGTGTCCACCTTGGGGCATCTTTTGCCCATGGGATTAGGAATCACACACTTTCAGAAGGAAGAGACCAAGGGTGGATTCAGCTCTAGTCCTGGCCACAATTTGACCCATGCCTTTACCCATAGGCGCCATTGCTGATGAGCTTAATGGTTTCAAAGTCCTCTTCAGAGGGGGCCTTTTTATTTGGCAGAGATGCCCCACGACCCTGGAAGACAAAGAGGAAAAGGAAGAAAGTAGGTATGATCTTCAGAGTACACATGCTTGGGGAAGTGGTGTGCTCAGTCTCAGCTGGGTACTTATGCAAGCAACTCCTGCCTATTCTTTCCCAGGAATGATATGACTCCTCATTGTTAGCAGTACCAACTCCCCATCCCTTCAGATGTTTTTCTTTCTTTCTTTTTTAAAAACAGACTTGTTTATTGTTATTTTATGAGAATTTGCTTACACATATGTATGTGTGACTGGTGTCCAGGGAGTTCAGAGGAGGGCATTGGATCTCCTGGAACTATAGTTAAAGTTGGTTGTGAGTCACCATGAGGGTGGCTGATAATTGAACCTTGGTCCTCTGGAAGAGCTACAAGTGCAGAGCCATCCTCCAGTCCCCAGATAATCTTTTAAAGCAAACTTATAGGGCTTCACAGAGCTCAGTCTCCAAGATTGTGGCAGGAGCTCAGGATCTTTACCTCAATGGAATCATCTGTCTCCGGAGTATCAGGACTGTCATAGCTGCTCAATTGGGCCATTTCTAGAAACACAGCAAGGATACCAGAGAAAGATGCATAGTGGTAATAGGCATTTCAGCAACACCCTCAGATCACACAACAGATACATGTGGGTAGGTATTAATAATTTATCAGCCTGAAATGTAAACCTAGTCCTGTGGCTCTGTCATCAGTGAAGCACAGATTTTAGACAGGGAAATAAATCAAGTGCTATCATTCTATTTCTAGAAGTTCAGTGCCATTTACAAGGCTGAGTATAGTCCAGAAAAGCTGTCTCAAATAGGATCTGAGGGAGGCTTCTAGTACCCAACCTTCAGGTCAAGACTACTTTACTTATTTCGACAGGGGGGTAAGCAGATAGGGGCAGAACAACTACAGAGCAGGACAGGAAGTCCAAGGTTTATGCAGAGGCTCATTATAAAATCCAGAAGAACAGAGCTAAACTGACAAGCTCTAAACAGGAAGACACGTAAAATGGCCAATAGAAGAAGGAAGTATGTAGAAAGGTGATCATTTTTAAAATGTTGATCATGGTCCTTCCTTGTTGATCTTGTTTGAGCTGAGGCTCTAAATCCAACAGGAGCAAAGGGAAGCTTGTCTAGGATAGCAGGCAAATATGAACAGTGATTCCAAAGGAAAGGCTGTAATGGTAGAAATTACAGAGTGTCTCCTGTAGTCCTGAGATCCCTGGAGTCATGTTATGTCCACATCTATGCTAAATTTCTTCTTTATAACCACTAAGCAGCACACTCACCCTCTAGGGGATCTCGTGTGAGGCCCAGTTGGCTAACAATGTAGCGGGGAATGTCACATTTAATTCCATGTCCCTCTTTGGCATGACCCTCAGCTGCTTCTAACAGGTGATAGAATTCTTCAGGGTCAAATTCCTGTACCAGAGAAAAGAGATGGTCAGTGGGGAGAGATACAAGCATATGCTGCTGCCTTTCTTGGCTTTAAAGCACATACAATAAGAAAAAAAATTAAACCTCTTTGTGATGATACACCTTGGTCTCTAAACATCCAAAGGGGGAGGTTTACAGATCATAAAACAAAGTTGTCTTATAGGTCACCTCTAGATGATTTCCTAAGCATAGGATAGTCTTCTTGGAAATAAGCCCGTGAGCTTTTGACTTCAAGACAGTTTAGCCTAGTCACCTGTTACAAGTCGGATTCTTTTAGCCAGGTGGCACTGTCAGGTATGTTCAGGTGCTCAGCATGGAGCACTGCTGGCATATACTCAATCCTAGCTGATTTAGCATGGGGGTACCCCAGACTAATAGGTGTTATTGCCAGTCCCCCAAGTGCTTGTAAATCATATTTAAAAAAATAATTCACCAATAGAAATGTTAATGATACTGCCAGTTTTGTCGTTGGCAAGACACTTTCTATCTCTTATTCCCCATCTCTACATCAACCCTTCATGTTGACTCACCAGGCATTCCAGGAGACGAGCTGGGCGGGCAATGACCATCATCAACTTTTTTACCAGTTGTATCACAAAGGCTACATCTGAGCTCTCTGAGCGTTCGTGAGCCTATACAGAAAAGAAAGCTTGCTTACACAATTATTCTCCTGTGGGTGAGTAAAACAGGACCAGACTACACAAAGCTAACTTATAGAAAGAAATATGGAACTATATGTTAAAGAGTCAACAGTAAATTTTTTGAGAGACAGCCTGCACTGAATTTTCTCCCTCTATTACAAGGGCCTAGTAAATTAGAGAACAGAACTAGGGGAAAAATGGTAATTGGCCAATTAAAGAGCACTCAAGTGTTCTCTCTCCCAAAGGCACCAACACCTAACCTTAGGGAAGGTCAGCTTGAGGAAAGGCCTGAAGGTTTTAAACAAGACTGTGACTTAAGCATTTTATGTTTACTTAATTTTTATTTTTTGGTATATAGAGACACACAAACTGAGGACATCAGGCTTCGTGGCAAATCCCTTTACTTGTTAATAAAATTCCTTAGCTCTGACTTTAGCACTTGTAAGCCCTGACACCTGGGCTTATAAGCATATGTCTACCATCTAAGCGGACCAAGAGGCTATGGTGGAAGGATCACTGGAGCCTACTAATTCAAGATGAATCCAGGCTATACAGTGGAAGACTGTCTTGAAGAAAAACAAAACAAAATCTTGTAAGTCATTCAATGTTGATTCATTGTATGATGTACCTATCAGTTTCTTGATTCTTTAAAAAAATTATTTCACATTATATGTATGTATGTCATCTGCATGTGGATATGTGCATAGATTATAAGTGTCCATGGAGGCCACAGACCAGAGGCACTGGATCCTACTGGAGCTGGTATTCCAAGTAGTTGTGAGCTGCCAGATGTGGATTCTAGGAACTAAACTTCGGTGCTGCTAACCAGTGAGCTATCTTTCCAGGTCAGTTCCATAATTTTTTAAAAAAATATTTATTATCATTATTTTTAATTTTATGTGAATTGGTGTTTTGCCTGCAGGTATAACTGTGTAAAGGTGTCAGATCTTGGAATAACAGACAGTTGTTAGCTGCCATGTGGATGCTGGGAATCAAACTCAGGACTGCTGGAAGAGCAGTCAGTGCTCTTAACCTCTGAGCCATCTCTCTAGCCCCATTTCTTCATTTTTGTTAACTAGTTCTAGACACACTGGCTGCCTTGGTGGTCCCCAAGTTTATTAGCATTTCTTTCTATCTGAGATCTTTTTTTTTTTTTAAATTACTATTACCTTAGGAGTTTTTCATTTGATGATTTTTGTACCTGGAATCTTCTTTTCCAGACGGAGTCAAGCTCAGATCTTCATGCTTATGTTGCAGTTACTTTATTAGTCAACCCATTTCCCCATTTTCTCTTCTTTTAAAGATAGACTTACTATGTAGTCGAGACCTCAGTCTCCTGAGTGATAGGATTATAGGTGTGTGCCACCACATCTGGCCATATTTTATTTCTTGATTTATTTATTTCCATACCCTAGTACTAAGGATTACTAGGGCCTCATAAAAGTAGACAAGTACTTTTTGACTTATTCATTTTGTGTGTATGTGGACATGTTTGTGCCATGGTGTGCACATGAAGCTTCTCTCCTATCATGAAGGTCCAGGGGATCAAACTTAGATCATTAGGGTTGTTGGCAAGTACCTTTACCTGATGAGCCATCTAACCAGCTCTAGAACTTTATTTTTTGAACAGAAACAACTACTTTTCATGGGAATTTGGCATTTTCAAGTTGCTCTTATACAAGGTTTATATTTAAGTACTCATTTTGAAATCGGAATTTTTTTGAGAATATCACTATAACTACTGCCTACCAAGTTATTCTGAGTTATACATTCAAGGGTAGAGAGACTTCTAGTATTTGACCATAATAATCATGAGCAGTTTGAATCATCTGTCTTTAAATCAATTGGTCCTGAAATCCCTGCTCACTCTAGATCACATCAAAGTCCTGGTGGATCAATAGCTCTGGGCCCTCAGCTCTGTCAATATTTCTCTTGAGAAGTGTAGGAGACAAGGGTTCTTAACTACTTAAGTGACATGTAGCACCTTGGGAAAACAAGTAATCCCTTCTCCTCAAACATGATAATGGTATCAGCTGAGTGAGAAGACATCTGAACAACTGACCTGAGAGGCAGAAGACAGCAAAGTTAATGAGTGCCTGAGAAAGGCAGTGCTTAAGAATCTAGTGTACACTCTGGTCATCTTTGCTATCTCTGGATTATTTTGTCCACACTTAAAATTTTCCCTTTTCTTTTCATTTATGTGTATGTAGATATGAATGCTAGTACCTGCAGTGGCCAGAAGAGGGTGTCAGACATGCTGGAGCTGGAGTTATAGACAGCTGCAGTTGCTGGGAACCAAACTATTTCTCTGCAAAAGCAGTACACACTCTTAACAGCCAAACCATTTCTCCAGCCTTCTCAGAGACTTAAAATTTATTATTTTTATTTTTATGTGTGTACCTGGTGCCTGGGGAAGTCAGAAGAAGGTGTTGAATCCCTTGAAACAGGAGTTATAAATGGCTATGAGCCATCATGTGAGTGCTGGGAGTTGAACCTAGGGAATACTGACCTATCTTTACAGTTCCTCCAAGACACGTTTTATACTGGAAAGGATCACATCTTTAAAGTTGGAGCTTATTACTATGTCAATGAAATAGCAGTTAATGGACAAACTTACAGGATAAGCCCTAGCCCTGCTTCTGCTTCCTCTGGGTTGAGGATAGTTAGAAAGATATGCTGAAATAAATGATTTTCAGTAGAAGACAGTTCATATATCCACTACTGTATTTTGTATTATTATTTTTGTTTGTTTTGAGATAAGGTCTCACTATGTAGCCCAGGCAGGCCTGCACTCATTATATAGACCACATCAGCTCAGAATATACTAGGATCTGCCTCAATCTCCCAAGATTCAAGGTGTGGGCCATCATATCTGGTCAAGCTCTGCTGTACTTCTTGCTTTTGGTAAAAAGTCAAGTATCTACGTATAATACCAATGTTAAGTGATATTGGTAGACTCCAACTACTAATGTTGGAGTCCCAGGCTAAGTACTAGCTTTGGTTTTAGAAAACCACTCACAGTAGGGCTGGAGAGATGGTTCAGCAGTTAAGAGCACTGATTGTTCTTCCAGAGGACTCAGGTTTAATTTCCAGCACCTACATTGCAGCTAACAACTGTCTATAACTCCAAGGTCTGATACCCTCACACAGACATACATGTAGACAAAATACCAATGAACATAAAATAAAAATAAAATATATATATATAAAAAAAAACCCACTCACAGAACTGAGATCCTCTGAAACTAAGCAGACTTCTCTAAGTGATGGAGAGGCCTAAGGAGGGATATGAGCTCATCAGCACCAAATCTGGAAGTTCCTATATGCTGGCAGGGAGACCTACAGGCCAACAGCTGGGAAGAGTGGGCTCCCTGCTAATTCCTGAGATTACCTTGTGGAAGTGTCACCAGTCTTCTCAAGACACTTACATCTTGCAGAAGCTTTTCCAAATTCTCTTGAAGTTCGTAGAAATAGTGTGATGTAATGAGGCCACTCCGAGATTTATCCAGGCAGTCTCTGGCCATCTCAATCACCTGATGATGAATAAAACTTAGGGTGCCATCTGCCAAGGGCAACACACTATCTGGAGTGTTACAGGAAATGAATTCGGCTAGTCGCTCTTCCATTTGTGCAGTGGCCTGGAATCAAAAACAGAAATGATAATTCCCTTCTGGTCTCAGCTTAGCTGCAGCAAATTCTGAAGGATGGGTTCTCTGTGTGCCTTACTTCCTTGTGCTACCTTAGAGACCTAATGAGAGAAGGCATGAAGAGGTCACTTCAGGTAAGTCAGCAGCCCCAACACTAGATTTGAGGTCCTTTATCATCTTGGTTTCCTTGTTTTTGCCATACCCTGTAGTGCAAGTTTTTTAGTTCTGTAGACACAAAAGGATTGCTAGCCTATTATTGGCCTATTTCATCCCATTGTCATTGTTACACATTCTTTGGGGGTGGCTGAGAGTTACTGTTACTGTTGCTCTTCATCTCAAGCACTATCAATCCTTAGACAAGTCTTTCCTTCCCAAGAAACAAAAGTTCTCTTTCCTATGTGTGTCTAACTTGGTCTCCTGACTGGGTAACACAGCGCATGGATGATGCTGGTTTCTGAACCTTTCTATGCACAAGAGTTCTGGCAAGTCAGAGAGTTTCATTATCATAGTATTTTCATATTTCACATGAGTTCATATCGAATATAACAGGTACTCAGAGAACATATATAGAAGGCATGAGTCTGCCTGGTTTCAGAAACTAGGGATGAAATGAAGGTTGTGGACTGCACAATGACCGTGGCCTAGACCCTAGCAGAGAAGAGTAAAGGGCTGCCTCAGAGCTCTCTGGGCCCCTAACTCTCTTAAACTTTGACTCCTTTTCTTTGTTACTGGGTCATTTCTCATTTCCCAAATGTCGACACAAAAGTATGTTTATATGTGGCATGTGTACAGAAGGAAGGAATCTTAACACATTTTCTCTAACAGCAGTCCAACTTATATGAAGGACAAAGAAATGCCTATAAATACCAACACACAGTGCTAGGTGCCAATAGATATCTCCATACAAAGAGATGAGACGTGCAAGACACATGTTCCAGCACTGCACATCCACACAACATGGCTTCCTGGTTGTTTTCTTACTCTTGTGTCTACTTCAAGGCTACCACATAGCAATCAGAGAGAACAGATTAAACAGAATAATAGCTAATATTACTGAATACTTCTTATGTCCTCCATACTGTTATAAAGCCAGTGTTCATTTATCCTCACATGATAGAATCTAAATTTTAACATTAACCTAATATCAAATATTTAATATTAATCTATATATTATGAATTGTCAATGAGGCAAATGAAGCTCAAGGGAGTTATATAATCTGTCCAGAATCTTGCAGCTAATTAAACAGAGAGAAGATAAATGTAGGCGGTCTGGGTCCTTATTACAAGGTTTCACTGGTATATGTCAAGAAAGGAAAGCACAGAACATTTTTGTCATCTTCCTCAGCTGTCATGTGTATTCAAGAGACTGTACAGGTTAAGCGAAGAATTCTCAGAGCAACAGGAAGCACATAGCCCAGATACAGACAGACGGACAGATAGACAATCCAGGGAGGCCTAAATAGAGAGAGGATGAAGGAGACCTGGGCACTTCAATCCCTTTATTATCTCTCAGATAGGGCTTGTGATTGCTATTTTGGTGATCATCTTGACTACATCTGAAATTAAACCACAAAAATGGCTGGGCATACTGTGAGAGATTTTGCTTAATTAAACCACTTGAAGTGGGAAGATCTATTTCTAAACTGGATCTCTGAGGCAGGAAGACATACTTTTAATTCAGATCTTTTGAGGTGGGAAGATCCACATGTAATCTGGGTTACACCTTCTGCTGGAAGGCTATGTAAAAGATATTTCTTTTTGCCTGTTTGCTCTTTCCCTTGTTAGCAAGTCTATTCCTTCACTGGTAGTAGAGTCTACCTCTTTGGGTAGACTTAATGAAAACCAGCTAAGATATCCAGCCTCATTGACTGAACAATTGCTCAATTACTGGACCTTATGTTCATAGGCAGCCACTGTTGGATTAGTTGGACCACAGTCTGTAAATCAGTCTAATAAATCTCCCCCCCCAGCTCTGCGCCTTTTCCTTTGAGACACAGTTTCTCTTTGTAGCTACAGCTGTCCTGGAACTCATTTTGTAGACCAGGCTGGACTTGAACTCCCAGTACTCAGGCATGCATCACTACTGGCCAAGCCATAAATCCCATTTATATATAGAGATTCATTTTGTAAATTCTGTTACTCCAGAGAACCTTCACTAACACAAGGCTGACTGCCTTCTGTAGAAACAAGTCTATCCTAAGAAGGCCAAGTGTGTGAGTACACAGCAAGTGGTTCCTGATTGAAATTACACATTCCTATCAGTGAATGGCAGGAGCATTTACAAGGCTGGGGCAGGACTGAGTTTGAGAGTAGCCTGGGTTAAATATCAAGTCCAGAATAGTGCCTGATACAAAGTAAGACTGACTCAACAAAGAAAACTAACAAATTCTCAACAACAAAAACCACAAAAAAGCAAATTAAAAAAAAAAAAAAAAAAAAAAGGAGAATGGAGGAAAAGGCAGTGAGAGACAGGCAAGTGATATCCTGGCTCCAAATTTAAGGAGGTTTGTAGCAGAAGTGTAACTATTATTTCTCAACTATCTTGGGATAGAACCAATCTTCCTTTTCACTTTGAAAGTGCAAACACAAATATTAGCAAGCAACTCTAGGGCTCCTGCCCCGTTCTCTTGGCTGGTTCTTCTATCATAGTAGCATACTTCTGGCTGTACATTTTCTGGGGTGCTACTTAAGAAATCTGTGTCAAAGGAAGGTGTGACCAGAGGGCAAATACTGTCAAAAGTGAGAGAAGGAGGTTGGTGACAACCTTGAGTCATGAATGTTGAGATGCACAATAACAGACTAATCCTCTAGTTCCTTTCTTCTTTAACACATGATGTGATACTTCCCTCCATTTACCATTTTCTCTGGAGCAGAGAAACAGAAGCTCCATAAGTAAAGACCTCTACTTTTCTCTCCCTAACCCTCTAGATGCCTTTAAAGCTGCTCATCTTTTTCCTTACTCCTGCTCTTGACTCCTCACTCAGGAATCTTCCTTCCTACAGCATTGGTTATAGGTAATTATCTTTTTCCTTACTCCTGCTCTTGACTCCTCACTCAGGAATCTTCCTTCCTACAGCATTGGTTATAGGTAATTATCTCTGGATATTATTTTTTTCTTTAAAATAATAAATCCTTACCTTGGGGAATCTTTCTTTGTACACATGATTCATCATTATTATTTCACTGTCGAAGGAAACTGGGGACCGCCCAGGACTAAATAAGGAAGAAACAATCATGTTATTTTAGTGCCATAGACACATCAAGGAGAAATATGGTCATCCCTTGAGCCCCTGAACCCCAACTGTCTTCAGTATCTCACATATTCTTTCATTCATGAGCTAAGTTTCAGGCTTGTTTTTCATTTTTAAACTTTATTTATTTATTTATTTATTTATTTGCCTTGGTGTTTGCCTGGAACTGGAACTACAGACAGTTGTTAGCTGCCATGTGGGTGCTGGGAATTGAACCCGGGTCCTCTGGAAGAGCAGACGGTGCTCTTAACCGCTGAGCCATCTCTCCAGCCCCTTCAGGCTTGTTTTATTTGTAGAGCTCCCAGCACATTTGTTTATAGTTCTAAAATGGTACTATGTGAAAATAGGCTACCTTCCTGCAAGAAGTGTAGCTTTCACACAGGTCCCTGTCATGGCTGAGAAGACAGGAGTCTACTTGCCAGTCAGCCCATGTCTGGCTTCCCTAGGATATCCTCTCTCAGAAAAGGACTCCTTAACCTTATAGGTTTTCTTAGTGGGATAAGCAAACGTGTCGTAGGAATCAAATCAAAGAAAGACTGTATACACCTATTTTAACTTCTAAAGCAAGGTACAGTCGGCAGGCTACCTTGACTGACACTTAGAGGATGCAAATGCCATATGAGTTCCAAGTCTAGGTCTTTTTTCTCAAAGTAGACAGTAATTTTTCAGCCTTTTAATTATTGTTCACAACAACCTGTATCTTTCCATCTAGCACATTGTGATTATATCTCCTTTAAGATTTCAAATCTTGAGTCAAGCAGTTGAATATCCAGTGTAGTGCCTAGATATTGGAGCTCAGCTGTCAGCTGGGCTAGGTTTAGAACTGTCCTTTGGCCTGGTTTTGTTTAGGGACTTCCTGAGTGTCACTATGGTTGGTCCTCACAATTTCAACTGGCTTATAAAGTACCCACAGTCCCTGTGAGCTTTCAGATCATCATAATCTAGGTGTTCCTTTATAAAATCCAGAAAATCCCTAGAATTCATACTGTCATTGTATTCTTGATCTTTTGCATTTCAGCCCCAGTCACATTTTCAATTTGTGAGTCTGAACTATGGCTTTGTGACCTGGCCATTTACTCTCTGTCACTCCCAGTGCCAACATTACCTAATGGAATTTTCCCTAAGAGGTATAGTTCCTCTGGAATCCCAACCAGTACTTCAGTTAATTCATCATTTTCCAATAACCCAAGAAAAGCTGAACCTAGTGATTAAAGCCATTTTTATTTTCAGCACTGATATCCCAATCCGCCTTTATTGAATGGGGTCTGGAGGGAAAACAGAGCCAGCTACCTTGTACTTGATGCCAAAATGATTTGCAAGTGTAAGTGACTCACTCAAATTTTGGTTTTGTTTGACTATGAGTCAGTAAATTAAGGTTTGTGATCTTTTTGTAAAAAAAGCTTCTAGGGGGCTGGAGAGATGGCTCAGAGGTTAAGAACACTGACTGTTGTTCCAGAGGTCCTGAGTTCGATTCCCAGCAACCGCATGGTGGCTCACAACCATCTATGATGACATCTGGTACTGTATACTGTATACATAATAAATAAACCTAAAAAAGAAAGGACAAAAATGCCTGACCTTAAAAAAAAAAAAAAAAAAAAAAAAAAAGCTTCTAAGCAGCTTGGGATCAGAAACACCTTGGACTGACTCTTTGGATCCCACTCCCCCTAGAGGAACACCTGACTCACTCTTGATGTTGGAGGAGAAAACTGCATTTGCCAGGAGTGGAAGCTGAACTAAGCAATATTGGGACCGTGGGACCTTGGGACGGTCTGCCCATTGGGGGGGGGGTGGAGAAGAGAGAATGACCTGATGTGGTGGGAGGGGGAAGGGACCTTGAATAAGGATATACAGGGATAGAAAATGTGACTTCTTTATTCATTAAAAAAAAAAAAAAAACACCTTCTAAGGAAGCTACCCAAGGAATTTAACTATACGGCAACAGTAAAGTGACACAGTTGGCAGAAATGAACTGACTCCAAAGCCTAAAGCACCTAGCATCCTAGTTCTTTGTGGGACATATGTGCTGAGTCCTGCACCATGCAGGAACCCACAGGAACTAGAACAGTAGATAACAGTAGCCTTTACCTGAGGCTTCGGGAACGGGGCCGCATAGCTGGAGACTGCCGTCCCTCTTCATCTGGTACATTCTCTGTGCTAAAATGCTTTGTCAGAAAGTGTAGCTCATCAGCTGTAGGCTGGAAAGGCAACTGATGAAGCTTTTCTTGTGAGGAACATGATGACTAGAAAATATAATCAAACAAAACCCGCCAGCATTAAAGACACATGCAAAGGATCTAGAGACATAGTTCAGTGGTTAAGAGTGCTTGTGGCACTATCATAAGGTCCAGGGTTCAGATCTCAGCAGCCATGTAACAAGCTGGATGAATAAAAAGCAGATTCTTCTACATGAACTTTTTGCCTTCAATAAAGCTTTTAGGTAGTTTAAATAGCAATTAATGAACCATACTTTGTGCTCCATAAACATTTCACATAAACAAAGGCACCCCCTGTTTTCACTTTCATAACCCTGACCCTGGGGACAGCTCAGCAAAGTTTCCTGTAGTTATCTGCTTATTATCCAGGAGAAATGGTTTTGCTGGGCTTAGGAAGACTATAGTGGGATGCCAGGGTCAAGTCAGGAAAGTCCAGCAGAAAAGAAAATCGCTTTTACATCTAGACCTAAATATTAAACTTGGCATGAAAAACAATCTCAAATTCTCAACAGGGCTTAATACCTAAGAATTTCTAACAAGGGCCCACTATTCAGAGAAGACCAACTGAGGGAGCAAACTAGTGCTAAGGTGGAAATTCCATAGCTGTAGGCACTCTGCACCAAGTCACAAATTCCAGGCCTCCAGAGCTCTTCCTTT
The DNA here is from genome assembly GCA_004025045.1 of Sigmodon hispidus. NCBI lineage: Eukaryota > Metazoa > Chordata > Mammalia > Rodentia > Cricetidae > Sigmodon > Sigmodon hispidus. The sequence continues at coordinate 108,952 of PVIH01006560.1, forward strand.
ACTCAGCAAGACTGGCTCAGGGAGCAGGGAAGTCAGACATCACCAGCCCAATTTTCATACACCAACCAATCAAGGCTTGGGATTCAATCACCTAATTGACTTAGTATTCAAGCTTCAGTCCCAACCAAGGGAACTATAGTTGTAGGGTCATCAAGTGAGCTCTGTTTGAGCCAACAATACAAGCCTCTCACATGAAATGTTATAATGCATGAAGCTTAAAAAACTTACTTTGTGTGTGTGCCTGAGGGTGTGTGTACATGTGTATCATCCCCCACACACCCACACCCACATGTATGCATGAGCTCAGAGAGGTCAAAAGAGGGTGTTGGATCCCCTTGAAACTGGAATTTCAGACAGCTGTGAACTGCCATGCTAGCTCTGAAAACTGAGCCCAGATCCTGTGCAAGAGCGGTAAGTGCTCTTAATAACTGAGCCATCTCTCTAGCCCCTAATATATGGGGTTGTAAACACCTAGTGTGATTTTCATAGGGTTTTGATTTGTGTTTAAGTTGCAAATAGAGTATCACTCAATTGCAGCTAATAAGAATCTAGTGAGCAATGTTAGTTATAGCATACAAAACTGGTATTTTAAAGTACTTCAATTGCTGGATGTGGTGGTGCATATTTGTAACTTCAGCACTGAGAAGGCTGAAAACTTTTGAGGCCAGCCTAGATCACACAATGAGATTGAGATGTTGTTTCAA